>JAADVV010000113.1:0-26902 GCA_023335905.1 Pythium pyrilobum | reverse complement strand
TGTGTGTGCTTCTCTATCTCTACTGCAGCTCGGCGGCCACGTGTTCCGCGTCCCCGAGCCGTCGTGGGCCGGCGCCTCAGCGGACTACTAGGCTCCACAAGCGCGTGCCTACGCTCTACGCGCGGAATGCGCTCTCGAGCAGTTTCCCATAGTCCACTTGGCTGTTGTTGGTCGGGAAATAGACGTCGGCGATCAAGTACGTGTCGCCATCGCCCAGCCGCGGCTCGACCGCGAGCACGGCCGCCATGAACGCCTCCTCTCCGAGGACCCCGCGCTTGTCGACGTCGTGGTCGCGCAGCGCCTTGCGCAGCTGGTACTTGCGCTCGCCGAAGACGCGCCGCAGCAACGCCACCACGCGCGCGTCGACCGCGGCTGCTGCCGACAGCTTCCCACGCGGCCGCGCCATTGTGCCCGTTTGCTGTCGAACGGGGAGCGCAGGAACGGGCGGCATCTGCGTTCGTCGCGGAGAGGCGAGACAATCACTGACAGAAAGCTGCGCCGTCTCAGGGAGACACGCGTCGCCCGCGTCGTCGTCCCCAAAGCCAGCAAACTCGTCGTCACTGGCGCCATCGTCGTCGGCGTCGTCCGTAGCGCGTTGGCGCAACGAGTGGAGAGGACCATTCTGAAGTTCGCGCTCGTGCTCGTGCTCCTCCGGGTACTGGTCGCTGTCGTCGCCCTCACACCCTTTGCGAGCCGCCGTGCCGCGCGGCATCATCTCGCGCGACCGCGGGCCGCTGTCCTCGCCTGGGACACTGAATACTCGATCGCACAGCTCGCTCCAGTGGACCGTGCTGCGACGCGAGCCGCCGGGGAACTTGGTGCAGAGCATCGCTAGGTCACTGCTGCTCAGCGAGATCTTGTACGCCGAGGCGATCTGCGCGAGCTCCGCAGTCTCCATGGCGAGCTGTCGGGGAGGGCTAGCGTCTCGCAGGAGCCGACGCAGGTGCTCGCACTGGCGTAACCGGTCGAACACATCGCCAGAGCCAGCGGCGTTGGCTCGCGCCACTCGCGCGGAGACGGCGTCGCAGAAGTCGTCGTAGCGGAACGGCAGCGGCCCTGCGTGCTCACGGTCTCCTGTCGCCGCCGCGCTCGCGAGCGCGTCGGCTTCGAACTTGCGGCACAGCGTGACGAGCTGCTGGGCGTTGAGTTCCCGCGCGAGTCCGAGACGCTCGAGCAATTGGCATGCCTCGCCCACTTGCAAAACGCCGCTGCGTGAGCTATCGGCAGTGCGGCAGGCACGGCGAAGCAGCGAGCATGCGGGGCCCTTCCCCCTCGAGAGGGCACGCGCCACGCCGCGCAGCACGGGCTCCGCGTCGGAAAACGGGAATCGCTCCGGGTGGCTCTCGCAGAAGGCGAGCGTCTGCCTGTCCGCTTCGATCAGCTCGAGCTTTTGCTGCGGCGCGAACTCGAAGGCCACGACCGCGCCGACGTAAAAGTCACTCGCGCGGTAGGCCGACTTGTCCTTGTCCTTCTCGCGCGACAGCGTGCCGCCGTCGCCGTGCACGCAGCACTTGCGGAACCGGCCGCGGTCCAGGAAGCGGCCGCCGGCGACGCCCGAGTTCTGGACGCGCGGCTCAAACACGGACAGCGTGTCGTCCTCGAGGAAGAACGTGAGCACGAACTCGCGCTGCCCGTTGGCGTCCGTGGCCTGGACGCCGTGAAAGCGCGCGCGGAAGCGCAGCTGCTTCTTCTCGAGCGCGTCGTTCTCGTAGAACTGGCGGCTCTTGTCGCCCGCAGCGGCCGTGAGCGTGAGCCGGTCGCCTCGTGCCGAGCCCTTCTCGAGCTGCGCGCGGATGTGGCTCGCGTCGACCTGGAAGACCTTCCACTTGGCCGCCTGGGCACGGCGCGCGGCCGCCTCCGGCTCGAATGTCTCCTGTGTCACGCCGTGGGTCTCGAGGTAGTACTCGCGTGTGAACGCGTCGCAGTCCTCGAGCAGGAAGCGCCGCGAGAAGACGTGGACGAAGTCGCCGCAGCGCAGGTCCTTGTCGCCCACGAACGCGTTCTTCTTGTCGTCGCGCACCATGCGCCGCCGCGAGAGCAGCACGGCAAAGTGGCCGCGGCCCTCGCGCTCGCCGCGCGGCTCGACGATCTCCATCGTGTCGTCGCTCAGGTAGTAGTGCAGCACGTACTTGCGCGTCTCCGGATACAGCGGGTGCGGGTCCTGCCACGACACGAAGAAGCGCAGCACACGCTGGCTGTGCGCGTGGAACTTGCGCACCTTCTCGGCCTTGCTCTCGGCGAGCGTCGCGGCCTTGGCGCGCAGCCGCTGCTTGAGCTCGTCGATCTCGTCGACCTGCGAGCCGCGGTCGTCCGGGTACTTGTGCGGCGCGGCCTGCGGCAGCACGCCCGCGGCCTCGTCGTAGTACGAGCGCGTGGCGTCGTCGCAGTCCACGAGCTGGATCGTGCGGCCGTAGAGCTTGACGTGGCCGCCGACGTGGAAGTCGCGCGGCTCGAACGGCTCGCCGCGCGGCGTGGCCACGACCGTGCGCTTCATGAACTCGCCCTGCGCGATGCCGCTGTTGGCGACGCGCGGCTCCGAGATGGAGATCGAGTGGTCGCTCAGGTAGAAGAAGAGCACCACGCGCCGCACGCGGTGGTGCTGCGACGGCGCCGTGTGGGTCGTCTCGTGGACCACAGGCTCGAGGAAGAAGCCGAAGAAGCGCAGCACCTGCCGGTCGTGGGTGATCCACTTGGGCTGCGTCGCGTCCTTGCGGAACTTGGTGCTCGGCGCCGCCGGCTCAGTCGATGCCGCACTCTGCACCTGGTTGCTCGTGGCGTCGGGTCGGTGGTGGGCCGCGACGTTGAGCCACGCAGAGGGGGACGCTTTCTTGTCGACCGGCAAGTGACTCGACGGCGAGGCCTCGGCGGACGTGACTTTGCCCAGCGCCATGCGCTCCAGGAGCTGGCCCTTGTGGAAGTTGGTGCGGCCGATGAAGTGCCGCTGCGTGGACAAGAGTCCGGGAATCATCGGGACCGCCATGGTGGCGGACGGAGACACCGTCGGCTGCAGTGGCGCTGGAGGTGGTGGTGGTGGTGGTGGTGGCCGCATCTCGCTGTGTGCAGAGGAACGGGGGGGAGGGGGGCAGGCGAGTCGCAAGCTTGGACTCGGTACTGGTATTACAGGAATAGCTCAGGGGCCGAAACGTCACGGCACCGGACTGTTGACGACATGGAGGCACTGAGAGAAAGCAGGAGGAAGGAAGGATACGAGTCGAATGGAACGCAAACCGAGATGGGTTTTTGTTTGGTGGTTTTATTGTCTAAATGGATTGATGAGGGATGATCGAAGGTAAATGCAAAAACCATGCAAGACTCACAAAATGTACATTGGTTTATTCAGCGCTCTTCTTACTCTTCTTCTTCTTCTTCTTCTTGTCGGCGTCCTCCTCGACGACGACCTCCTCCTCCTTGGCGGCCTTCTTGTCCTTCTTGCTCTTCTTCTTGGGCTTCTCCTCCTCCTCGGCCTCGACCTCGGCGGCGGCGGCGGCGCGCTTCTTGTCCTTCTTGCTCTTCTTGCCGTTGGCGGCGGCGGGCGTGGCGAGCTTGAGCTCCTCCGAGACCTGCGTCATCACGTCAGCGTTCTTGCGCGGCGCGGCGCCCGTCTCGTAGAACGAGAGGCGCTCCTCGACCTGCTCGCGCATCATGTCGCCGTACTTGGTGGTCGGCTCGTCAATGAACGAGTCGATACGCGACGCGATGGCACACTTGTTGGCCAGGTAACGCGAGATGCGGCCCTTGTTCTTGGCGGCCGCGCGGCCGATGAACGACGAGTGAAAGAGCAGACCGTACTTGGGCGTGTTGCCGCGGGTCTTGAGCGCGCGGAAGAGCGCCTTCTCGGCGCCGAGGATCTGCACGGTCGAGGCCGGACACTTGGCGAGGTTCGTGAGCGAGCCGGCGTGCGAGATGAGACGCGCGCCGACCGTCTCGCCGATGAGCGCGGCGAGGTTGGGCGCGACGGTCGACATCTTGGAGATGAGGTACTCGTGGAGCTGGCGGCGGTACTCGGCGAGCTTGATGAGGCGCGTGGTGAAGTTGTCAATGTTGATCATGTCAATGTCCGAGATGTCCATGCCCATGGACGTGCGCGAGGCGTGGAAGATCTGCTGGGCCTTGTCCTCGTCGAGCACGATCGACTTGAGCTCCTCGACCTTGTCCTCCGTAAAGGTCGCGCGGTTCTTGATGAACGACGCCGCGCGCGCGTAGACATAGTTGTCGTTGACGATCTTGACGAGCTCGGGAAAGTGCCACGAGTACCACTCGCGCACGCGCATGGCAAACGTGTTGATGTCCTTATCCATCTGGTCGAGCAGCGCAATGCTCTGGATGATCATGTTGTCCGCGCGGTTCACGTTGAACTTGACCTTGGCGCGCGAGTAGCTGTGGCCGAGACCGAGCTGCGCCTTGGCGAGGTTGCCATTATCGAGCTCCTTGACAAACTTGCTAAAGTGGAAACGCACGCCACGCAGAATTTCGAGCGTCGTCTCGTTCGAGTTGCACGGCACCGAGAGCGCGTCCGACACGGCCTGCGCAATGTTCTTGTCGAACACGCCGAGCGAGAACTTGGCCTTCTTGCCTGCCTTGACCTTGGGCAGGTTCATCTCCAAAAAGTTCTTGAGGTCGTCGCCGAGGAGGCCCTCCGACACGTTGTTGATGTTCTCGAGCGCATTCTCCGCCGACGTGAACGGCTGGAAGGCCTTGAGCTTGACGATGCGGCCAAACTTGGCCAGGTCGTTGACGCTCTGCTGCACCTCGTCCAGCAAGCTGCCGATCTCCTCGTGCTCGACGACCTCGAAGAGCGCAAAGCCCGAGGCCGATTCGAACAGCACCAAGTGGTTCACTCCCTGCACACGCCACCCATCGCCAGTTAGACTTCCATCTATCATAGAGAGAGAGAGAGAGAGAGAGGTGGGGAGACGCCGGCGGCCGCTTACCATGGCGTCCGCGTTTTCCGTTTTCGCTCGTTCAGAGTCTGTCGCTTCGCGCCCCAAAGGCGATCCCCAACCAATCCCAGCGCCGCGACCAGTCCGCGAAATGGATGGTCATGAGCCGGAAACCTCCCAGAATAGATGGTGCCGTCCGGGGCGACAGATGCAATATCGGAGGGAAACAGCCCCGTCCCGTGCGACGTGCACGAGACTGCTGGATTCGGGACACTGTCCCGAATTACAAAAGTGGCCTCGCCATGGTGAAGCGACAGATGGGGCCTCCATCACTCCTCCTCATGCGTATCCGTCCGCTTGGGCCCCAGCCTGGGCGGGCGCGCGGCGCGACACGCGCGGCCAAGAGACCACGCGAGAGCACCACGTATATAATAGTGGTGTGTAGGACACTATGCGTGTGTGATGGCTGCAGCGGCGCGCGCTGGCTCTGTTGTGGAGAGACCTCGGTGTGTCGCGTCATGGGTGTGATGGCGGCGCGCCGCATCGCTGCATGCAGTCGCCCACGTCTCACAGCGGCTCCACACTGCCTTAGCCGCATCCACTCACTCGCCACGCCGCAACGCTCATTCGCGATCCCACGCAGAAGCACCACCATCCGACGACCACGAACCCTTCCTCAACAGACATGAACGTTCGCACGATTCTGACGGCGCTCGCGGTGGCAGCCATCTCGGTGGTCGTCTCGGCCCAGGAAGCGGGCAACACCACGGAGCAGGCGCTTATTGATCGTGCGCCTTCTATTGCGACGCCAACGGAGCAGGCGGGCTGCGGGCTGCGCATTCGCAAGTCGTGGGAGCGGTGCACGCCGGCCGAGAAGGAGCTGTACCTGAGCGCGATCGAACGGTCGATGGACGACGGGCTCTACATCAAGTTTGTCGAGATCCACACGGAGCAGATGACGACGGTCGAGGCCCACGGCACGTGTATGTTTCTCTACTGGCACCGCATGCTGCTGCTCGCCTTTGAGAACATGCTGCGCTCGTACGGCGGCGCGTACTCGTGCATCACGGTGCCATATTGGGACTATGTGACCCACAATGCGCAGTTCCTCGCCGGCCGCTGCGCAAGCCTGGAAGACTGCTCGCTGATCCTGCGCGAGCTCGGCGGGTCGAGCGGCCCCACGCGCACGGTGACGGTGAACGGCACGCCCGTGAGCGGCAACTGCGTGTCGGCGCGTCCCGTCAACCACTTTTGCGAGGCCTCCCACCTGAGCGGCCCCAACTGCGCGCGCTGCATGCCTCGCGGTGACTGGAGCTCGGCGAGTTTTCCGGCGACGACGAGCGTCAGCTCGCTCATGCGCCAGCTCTTCACGACGCTGACCATCGACGCCGTCGCGTCCAACATTGAGCAGGGCATCCACAGTACGTTTACTCTCTGATCGTACGCGTCGCTTTCCACGAGCTGGTTCACGCTAACGCTGACTGGTACTGTTGCCGCAGACACGATCCACAACTCGCTGAGCGGCGTCATGGGCGTGCTCGAGGCGCCGGCGGACCCGATCTTCTGGTCGCATCATGCGTCGCTGGACCTGCTCCACTCGATCTTCTACCACTGCGCCATCGGCAACGCGGTTCCGATGCCGCTCGAGAGCAAGATCAGCGACCCACGCCAGTACGTGCAGTGCGCGCGCCGCGTCCAGTTGCAGACGCGCGCGGTCGACCGCGCCGTGCTGCTGCCGCAGTCCGAGGCCACGTTCCGCACGGGCGAGGAAGGCGTGTTCCCCGACTCGGTGCACGACCCGCAGAACCCACTCGCGCCGTTTTTCGCGTCGCTGCCGGTCGAGTACGAGAGCTACTCGGACATTCGCGACCTTGGCCCGCTCAGCTACAACTACGAGATGGCCGGCCAGCTCGCGACCATGTACACGACGTGCGCCGACGTCTCGAGCCTTCTGCGTGGTGCTGCGGTGGGCGGTGGTGCGGTGGGCGGCGCCACTACGCAGCGTCGTCCTGGACGTGGCGTCGCTGGCGTCCGCGGTGGTTTCCGCCAACTCGAGCAAACCGCCACGGGCTCGTCGCTTCTCGAAGCTGTCATCGTGCCGACGGCGGAGGAAGCCGCGAGCAGCAGCGACGGCTGGTACCGCGAGGCGCTTCGCGCAGCCGTGAACGCGTCGAGTGCGATCGCCGCGAAGAATTCGGCCGTGTCGGCCACTGCGCTGGCGCTCCGCGAGGTCGAGAAGATGACGTGCATGTTTTACGACGAGTGCCGCGGCAGCATCAACGACTTTAGCGCCACGTTCCGCAGCAGCTTCCACACGAACTCGTCGACGCCGTGCACGGTCATCGTCAAAGATGTCAAGAGCGGCCGTGACGCGATGCTCGTCACGAACTGGAAGGACATCATGCTCCAGTTCTTTACGTGCTAGAGGGTAGTTTCCTTCTCGAGCGTCGCGGATGTCGTGTGTGTACGTGTGTGTAGTGTGTGTGTGTGTGTGTGGCATGTGCCTGCTGCGAGTCTGTCAGCAAGTCGAGTGAGTTGATGTGGTCAGCAGTTGTGAGTTTGGCGTCGCGGCGGTCTTCATTGATTGAATAAATTACACTTGTGCCGTTGTTCGACTCGTGCTCAACCTCCGCGGGGACTCACAATTCGCGCACAATGCCTTCCAAAAAGTCCACAAAACTGGCGTTGATCTGCTCTTCCTCCTCGGGGGCACGAGCCTCGAAGGCGAACCGCTTGATGGTGCCCGAGACGGCGCCAGAGTTCGTATCGATGACAACCTCCGCACAGCACAGCGACTGCAACTCGAGCTAAACAAACACAAACAGGAACACGGTCAGCGACTCTACGAACCCGCAACAACAACCTGGTTGGCGCGTGAGCCTCACCATCTCGCCAAAGAAGAAAAACTTGACAACGTTCTGCACGGCGCCGCTCGCCAGACAGCCAAGTCGGTTCTCGTGGAACGCAGCAATGACCGCATCTTTGTCCGGGATGGTCGCCACCGTCGACGATATTGAGCCACTACCGATGAAGGAATTAATTCAGTTTGAGAGGCTCATCAAAGCGTGCCAAGCCACAATCCAGAATGAACGTACATGACTGCCGCGCCGACCCAGAGCTGCTCAAACTTCGCCGGCTCGATCGATGGGTCCTCCGTGAGGTAATCAAGCACGGGAATTAGATCCCACTGCTCGTTCTCTTCGTGATCCTCGGCGGCAGCAGACGACTGCGTTTCCTGTGGGGCGACTTGGTGCATCGTCGGGCGCGACGCGTAGTACGAGGACGATGAAGACGTGGCTTCATGTGACTCGTTGGTGTGGTCCTCTTCTTCTTGCGTGTGGTCGCAGAACGGGTCCACAACGTACTTGAACAGTTCGATGAAAAAGTCGTGGCCGTTCTCGTACAGCAGCGAGTTCACGATGCATTTGAACGTCACGGTCATCTCAGAGAGTCCCGGCATGAGCATGACCTCCACCAGGAAAATGGTCGCTTTCGATTGCTGGAATCGACATGGCAGCGTGTTAGTTCCCCGGGCGCGTGGATTGTTCAAAAGTCGTGAAGAGACCACAAACCTGCTCGCCGCAGAACAGTAGTTGCTGCATGCCGCTGACCTTGTCGCTTGAGATGAACTTGATGCGAGATCGCTCTAGGCTGGCTTGGAACTCGGCCAGATCAAACGCACTGACCAGTTCGACTGCCCACTCCTCCCTGTAGCAACAACACACACGAACATCGGTGAGTGCCCGTCCACGAAATGGTTCCCGCCGGGCAGAGAATGAAACGTACGAGTCAGTCGTGCTCTCCCACATCTCGTCGAACTCGTCCTTGTCTGTCGTCGGGTCAAGCACGAGAAAGTCCTCCGCTCGAACGCGCGGCGGCGCGGGGCCAGTTGGCTCCTCACTCTTGCCGATAAAGTCGAAGCCGGTCGCCGACGGACGCCCCGTCGAGGCGTCATCTTCATCCACGTCTGTGCTCGCAATAAATCCAAACGCAGACACTGATTTGACATGCTGCGGCCCTGAAGCTGGCGCAGCAGACTGGGCCATGAATCCGAATGCCGAGCCCGTGGTCGTAGGCTGGCTACCACGAGGTGCGTGGCTTCCGTTACCATTTCCGTTCGTAGCGTTGCCAGGCTGCCGGTAAGCCGGGTTGTACGAGCCGTTCTGCCACGGCGCCGGAGGCTGGTAGCCACTCGCCTGGGATGCCGTCTCGTCGTCGTCATCGCCGTACTGCGTCGATCCGTAGCTTCCCTGGCGGCTGTGGTGCGGCATCTCGTTCTCTTGAGTCGGGTGCTTCGCCGCGACGCCGTTCGTGCCCGGTGGGGCGAACCCATGGCCTGCCAGGAAGAGCCGCTTGCCTTCGTCGCTGAGCACACGCTCGCGTGCGCCTATGTGGTTGGTCGTTGGTGGACACGCGTTGAGGTCGTCGGCCGATGGCGCTGAATCGCCGTCGTTCACCGAGTACGCGTTCATGATCGGCGAGTGCACGTTTTCCGGATCGAGCCGCACGGCGGCCATGAACTGGAGGATCTTGCGCGCGTTCGTTCGGTAGATCGAGTCGTGGCGCTGCTGCGAGAGCTGCGTGATGATCGACAGGTTCGATTCGAACTCCTCGACCAGCAGGTTACGCTTGAGCAGCGCGACGGTCGCCTCGTATGCGTTGCGATGGACCTATACGACGCCACGGAGGTGCGTCAGCAATGATTCAGTCACCTGCAGTGGATACGCCAACGTACATGCGAAGCGTAAAACTCGAATTTGGCGTGCACCTTCTCCACGAGCAGATCCGCGGCGTCCTGACGGGTGGTGGCGAGACCACAACAATCGCAGCGAGTAAGCAACGGTGGCATACGTTCCATAATCACTACACACGCAAAAGCGCACCTTCCGCTCGTCCTCGTTGAGCTCCATGACGGCCGTGATGAACGTGTCCATCTTCTCCTCCGTCATGGTGCCGTAGCAAATGTCGTTGACGAGCTTGACCACGGCATTCGCGTACTTGGGCCGCGAGCTCATCTTGGGCAGCACGGCGCTGATCTTGGGTGCCTTGAGCTTGACGCGGCTCCAGCTCTTCTTGACGGGCGCGCTCGCGCCCTCCGACGTCGCGCCCTTGATGATGTACACGCGGATGCTCTGCCCAAACTTGACGATGTCGCCCTCGTGCAGCAGGAACGGGTCGTGAGGCGGGATCTTCTTGCCCTTGACAAACGTCCCGTGGCGCGACATGAGGTCGACGAGCTGCGGAAACAAACGAACAAGTTCTCCATTCGTGAGACACACGGCAACCCACAAATCGCATCATGTCATCGATGAGAGAGACGCACGTAGATGCCGCCCTGGGCGTCGTGGATGATCGCGGCGTGCTTGCGCGAGACCGACGGGTTGCCCAGCACGTGGTCGCAGCTCTCCTGGTCGCGCCCGAAGACGCTCACGAGCTTGGTCGAGACCATGTACGTCGCACAGTGGCGCGAGTCGCGGAAGGCCTCGAGCCGCGCGTGCATGTTGGCCTCGATGGGCATAGACGCCCTATGCATTCACACAGAACGAGAGAAAACCACGAGTGAGTTGGATCAGCCTCCTCAAGCCGTGACCACGCGGCTAAGTAGCTAGCGTCGTCCAATCGAAGGCCCGTACCAATCGGGTGGGTGGAAGTCGGCAGTGCCGGTGCTGAGGAAGGCGGCGCGCGAGGGCGTGTTGGCCGCCATGGCGGCGTCGCCGTGCGGGGCCACGTCCGCTGCTTCCATTATCATTCTTCACAGACACACAGAGGGACCGAACGGCGAGGGACGAGGGATGGCGTCGCCTTTGGCCAGCCAGACACAGACGCGGAGAGGGAGGGGAAGGCCGGCGACGGCGCGGCGAGCGATCGGCGTGTCCGCTTCTGCCGCACGTCACGCGGGTCGGGTGGGCCCTCTGAAGGCTGAACGTATTGGTGTGGGGGAGTCAATAAACATGCAATAGTATAGGTATATTCATCATAGGAGGTAGAGATACTACCATGAGATACACAGTTCCTCACCGCATCATGTATGGGATACTACAGGTATGCGTAATCAAAGCGCAGTCTGTCTCTGGTCGAAAGTGCTGTTTCATTGGATAAAATACGGGAAAGCATGGTTTTGAATTTCGACCAATGAAGAAAATGACCCTTCCACATGGCTTCACTCCTCTGCGCTGTGGCGTGATGGCAAATGAGCCCCTCGACTCAGGCAGCCTCCATCTCCATTTCGGTCACGACGTGACCAACGTATGGACCGCGCTGCAGGTGGTCCTTCAGCTTCTGGACGGTCACCGCGTCAAGTCCGCTGAGGAAGCGCGACGCCACCACGGCGTCCACGACCGCAAACTTCCACTCGCGCGTCTCCTTGGTCGGCTCGGTCGAGCGGTCGAGCAGGAACTCGAAGAAGCCGCCGTACGACTGCAGCACGCGCATGCCCCAGTCGCTGTTCTGCGCAGCGACGGCACGCAGCAGCGTGTAGACGGCGATGCGGATCTCGTCAAATGGCTGGCGTAGACACACCATGAGTAGCGCCATGGTCGACTGTTGGCCACACTCGACGCCGAACGCCTGGAAAAGTCGCTCGTGTAGCGCCCACAAGTTGGCGTTTTCCGCGGGCAATCCGTCGTCCGACAGATAGAGACGCGTGTGGGCACCGATGATGCGTGCGACTGTGTGGATACAGTTGACCTTGGTAGGCATCTTGGTGCTCGCTCCGTGCTGGAGCACCAGCTTGCATAGGTGCTGGTGGTGGAGGAGGAGGTGCAGCTCTGTAAATAACGCATAGAGCAACCAAAGTCACTCAACCATTCAAAGCATCTCAAGCAGACTTGCTGGACCAACTCACCCTTCTCAGACGAAGAGGCAAATGCACCAATGGCGTCCATGGCAGCGATCTGCTGAAGTGCGTCCGTACTCTGGATTTTCACCTCGACCGTCGCCAGAAATGCCTTGGACAGCATCGGATCACTCCAGTTCCACGACTCGATATTCAGCTTTGCGGCTGTGGCAGAAATCTCACCAATGAGACGAAGTGCGCTGTCGCCGATGAAAGGGTCTACTCCAGCCATTCTCGTCAGTCCTGGCACGTCCATGGACGGGCATCGCGAATCGGCGTACGTACCTTGGTTCATACTGAGCAAGGTATGGAGTGTGCCTGCGGTGAAATGAAATGTGAGTATGTAGTAGTCATTGCAATGTTGAACAGGACGCACCGGACTCGAAAATGTGGACAACGCCTACTTTTGTCTGGCACAGTTTGGGGACCAAGTCGAGCACATTCATGACGAACAGGGTGTCCTTCGACTTGAGAGCTGTGAGAATCTGCACGGCCAATCCGGAATTGTGAGTCGATGCACCCTCTGCCGAAGGTCGCAATCCTTGTGGAGCCGCTCACTCACCACATCCACCGCGCCGGAAGAGATCGCATACTGCATGTGCTGATCGTTTTGTTCGCTAATCTTGGCAAGTGTTTCCAGGTACCGCATGAACTCGACTGACGAGTCGGCAACGTTACTGCAAGGTGTGCGTACATATAGAGATGAGAACGGGATGTCACGCACAGAACACACTGAAGCGTCCTCACCTGTCCTGAACCGTAGCGTGCAGTGCATCGATGATCGGTTTGTGGAATTCCTCGCTCGGAAACCGTGCAAGCTATGCGATAATATTTGATTCGTCAGTCATTTCACAACAGCATCTCGGCACTGTCGTGCGCGACGTACCAAGTCAAGGACTGTCGCTGCCTTGGCCGAGACCTCGACGTCTTCATCCGCCATCGTGTTACACAGCTCCTCCAGCAGAAGCGGGTTAACCTGCAACATACCATGCAATTTTTTTGTCGCCAGCCACGTGAGTGACTTAAAAATCGTCGCGCCGTGCTTGCCGCCGATCTTAGCGCTCACCAAAGCTTGGGCTTGTTCCATCGGAGGCTGACTCTTGACGTGACCAATCAATTGGTTCAATGAAAGCACTTGTGCAGCCTTTTCCTCGTGCTTCAAGCCACCGAGAATGAACGGAAGCATCTACACAGCGGGGCATACGGTCGTTAGAGCCCGAATGCGAGCAGCGCAGCACTCGACGAGCAGACCGACCTCTGGCTGGTAGAACATGCCGTCGTTCGCATCGCTGCCCAGGACGCGGTCGATACACGCACACGTCGTCTTTACCTGTACATGACCGCCATATGCAGCAATCGCAGGTCAGCCGCCTCTCTGTCTTTGTATCTATCTCTCCGTCATGGGCAGTGGAAGACCCATGCCGACCTTCTTCGCATCGCCAGCGTCGCTCGCGCTCTGCAGCACCAAAAACAGAGCCTCCAGCGGCACGCGCTGCAGGAACTCGCGCACGAGCGCCTTCTCCTGCGCGCCGGCGTGCAGCGCCGCCGTCGTGGCGAGCCCCTTCTCCTGGAAGCGCTCGATCTCGCTCCAAATCGCTGCCGGCTCCATCGTCTTGCTCGCTCTGGGATTTGTTTGACACACGAGTGGGAAATGGATCTGCGAGCACGTCGGTTGATCAACACTCTTTCATTTGGTTAGGAACACCTCTGTGGTGTCGCGTTCTTATCAAAATCAAATTTCTGTCGCGCCGCCTGCCTCGTCGCATGCGAAATGGGGGCAATGTCCGCGACGAGGGCCACGGGCGGAAGGGGGCGTGTACTACGTACTTCTGAGTATAGCTTGCATGTAGAAATTTCGACGTTATCAAGTGGGTGTGCATGTGCCGTGGTAATAGTTCTCTACTCGGTCTGGACCGCGATGTACCCGGAGGTGACGGGCTCGAGCACGTGGCTGCGGCCGTGCGTGCTCTTGCCGTCCGCGTACACCTCGTATCCGGGGGTCGCCTTGGTGCCGTGCTCCACATCGGGCACACCGAACCACTCGTCGTCTTCGTACATCATTTGCTGCTGCTGGAAGAGTGGCGAGCGCAGGAACTGGCCCACGAGCCCGCCCGAGACAACGCCGATGGCGACCGACACGACCGTCGCGAGGATCTGGTACCCGCCTTGCTCGCCGGCCGAGCGGTGGTCGCGCGCGGGATAAATATCGGTCAAAGCGGCGCCGTAATAGTCGTCCGAGATCGCCATGGAGGCGAAGCCGCAGGCGAGACCGCCGATGACGCCGGGCATGCCGTGGAGGTTGAGGATGCCCGCCGTGTCGGACAACTGGATGCGCTGCTCGAGGAACGGCATGAGGAAGCAGTAGCCGCTCACGGAGACAAAGCCCGCGACGAAGCCGATCGCGACGGCGCTCGCTGGGTTGATGGCCAGCTCACACGTGGCGCCCATGGCCACGCCGCCGGCGAGCGTCGCGTTCTGGATGTGGACCATGTCAAACTTCTTGTTGTGGGAGAAGATGGTGCTGAACGCGAACGTCGCGACACAGGACGACGCGATGGAGAGCAGCGTGTTGACGATAGCGCGCTCCTGGCGGAAGCCGTCGGCCGGCACGAGCGCGGCGTTGAACGACGGCCAGTACATCCACAGGAAGAGCGTGCCGATCATGGCGAACACGTCCGACGTATAGCGCGACTTGTTGTGGGTCTGCTTGACGACCGTCGGCACGCCCATCTGGAGCGACAGCGCGAGCCCGAAGAACGCGCCGAACGCGTGGATGACCATGGAGCCGCCGGCGTCGATGACGTCGAGCACCTCCATGAGGAGGTACTCGTTGATCGCGAAAAAGATCACTTCGAAGAAGCTCATCCAGAGCAGCTGCGTCGGCGTGACCTTGCCCAGCACGGCGCCGAACGAGATGAGCACGGCGCCGGCCGCAAAGTCACCGTTGATGAGCGTCGGGATGTCGATCATGATGCGCGGGTAGCTGTCATTGTGGCCGATCTGGTGGGCCATGGTCACGCAGATGACCCCCCACTGCACGGAGAGCACGGCGACGACAAAGTTGAGCGAGACGGCGCTCAGCGAGTACTTACGCAGGTACGTCATGAGGAAGCCAAAGCCCACGAAGATCATCACGTGGACGTCCATGTACATGGCGTAGTAGTCGCGCAGGCGCGTGGGGTCGAGCGCCGTCGAGCCCGAGCCCGTGTTCTTGGCATGGCCCGTGTCGAAGTGGACGGCGTAGAAGATGAGACAGACCGCCTGGAAGGCGCACGCCGTGAGCAGAAAGCCGCGGTCCTGAGACAGCTCCATGGCCGAGGAAAGTTGTAGACTGAATATAGTGGCGCGCGGGGGCGAGGCGAAGAGCAGGCCGCAAGAATACCAACGGCACGGCCGCCGACTGGTGGCTCTCCTAGGTGGTCCGTTGGGTCGTTTGCGCGGACCAGCCTCTCCCTCCACTATGGATACCGTATGACGTCATGGCATCGTTCGCCTCTACCTGCACATGCTGGCGTGCGAGGCTTGAAGCAGCTTGTAGCCTTGCAGTTGAAGCAGTGGACCGGTCGCGAGTGGGGCGAGGCCACCCAATCGCGACGCGAGCCGCTCCCGCAGCTTCAAGTCGTCGCCAGAACCAGAGGACGCGTCACCCCTCGCGTCTGTCTCACAGGTGCAGGCTGCAACCTCCGCCACCACGCGATCTTCGCAGCTGTCACAGACCATTCGTCTACGAGACGCTCATTGGCCAATGCGTCCGCCGGAATGCCGGACCCCCCCCACGCCATGCGGCGAACGAGCAGATCGTTGAATCTACTAATAGGTATCGATCTATGTACAGTAGATCAAGCGCGATGGGTGATGATGCGGGGTAACGTAACGCAACGGCCTGACCAAGATCCCTCGTGCAGACCGGCCTGAATCACTGCGCGTGCGCGTGGGCCGAGCGGGCACCGGGCAGGATCACGCCGCCGCCGCCGTCGAGACTCTGGAGAGTGGGCGTGGCGTCATTGTCGTCCGCCTCGGGCTGCACGTGGAACTTTTTGAGCTTGACGTATCGCCAGGAGAAGAGCCACGCCACGCCGCCCACGCTCGCGAGGCAGAAGCCCAGAAAGACCCACACGGCCACGGTCGCGCCGATGCTCTGCGGGTACTGCGGCGTCGCGGTCAGCAGCTCGACGAAGAGCGGCTGCGACTGCAGCGACCCGCTCTCCAGGTAGCCCTGCAGCTTGGCCACGATTGGGTCGGACGTCGACCCCGTGGTCTGGACGAAGTCGAGCGTCACCTTCACGCACGTGGACGTGCCGGAGCGGGCGTCGACGCATGCCACGGCCGTGGCGTTCACAATGTACATGGCCTCGGCCATCGCCCCGAGCGAGAGCTTGCCAAAGGTCCTGCCGCTAGACGTCGTGAGCTCGTTGGTCGTGAGCATCCGGTACAGAGTCGACACGAGCCGCGACGGTGAGAATGTGTCCCCGCAGATCGCGGTGGCATCTCCGGGCAGACACTTGACGACCAAGTCCACGCGGCTGAAGCCGCAGTCCCGTACCGTTGCGCACACGGCAGAGCAGTTCTTCATGCCATAGGTGGAAGGGCAGCGGCAGACGCTGGCCGAGCTGAAGCCTACACGGCCGCCGTAGGTGACATTTTCGCACGCCCCTCCATTCAGACACGTGTACTCGCGTGGACAGCCCGTGTCATCATCCTGGATGATAACTACGACGCCCTGCTGCAACGCGTACGGTGTCGCACGATCGTGCTCGTTTGTGCCGACCGCGATCCCGTTGTACACGGCGTCCTTGGTGCTGGTCACCCTGTGCTTGAGCAGAGGCTGCGACTTCTTGGCGACGAGACGGTCGTAACCGATCGTGAGCGGGGACCCCGCGTCGTACACTTCGTTCGGCACGGACATGATGTACACAAACTGCGGGAGCTTCCAGTTCGTCGGCGAGAACTGGAGTCGAAGCGGACTGACCGTGAGCAGCGACGCGTCGAGTTCGTAGTTGATCGTCACGACCACATCGCTGGTCGGTGCAGAATCCAGCGTGACCGAGTAGTTGCCTGCTTGCGCTGCGCTCTCTGAGAGGACGACCGCGCCTGCTGATAGTGTCACTCCGGGCAGATCATCGTCGATGGCAGTCACGTGCACAGTCCCGCGGCCGCTGATCCACTGCGGCTTCCGGTATCGCGGCCACTTGGGGTCCCTTGACTCGCTAACCATGTACGGCGCCTCGGCGTAAGTCAGATCCGTCGCCAGAACCGAAACCCCCCGCGTGATCTTGCCGCTCTGGAAGCTTTGCACGGGAATGACCGCTGCGGTGGCGTCAGTGGACGTCGTCGCGTGGCTGAGAGAGAACGTCCGGTTCCCACTGAAGATGTTGTCGTCGACAGCCAAGAACGTGAGCGATTGTGTGATATTCCAGTTCCTGCGAGAAGATCATAGCTGTTGGAACAGAGCCGACCTCAGCGAGAGGAAGAATGCTACGTACTGAGGCGTGAAGACCAACGCCATTGGCGCCTTGAACGTCACGCTCTCGCCCGACTCGTACGCACCGCCAAACAACTCGACGGCACTGGATGACGACGGTAGGGTCGACCCATCGAACACACTCAGCGCGGTGTTGTCTGCGTCGGCGACCACAGCGACGGTCACGTTTTCCACGGGCTCACTCGCCAGTTGCACATGTAGCAGTGTCGTTTTGCCGAATTGGTGCATCCGGCTCCTGCCGCTTTCAGCAGGAGGAACGGAATCGTAGTTCGACAGGTCACCACGAAGAGGAAGAGGGAACTGCACGGGGACTCGGGCTCGGATTACGACGGAAGGAGCCACAAGGCAGTGGCCGTTGTCGTCATAGGACTTCTCGAACGAGACCAGCAGCAGCTTGATCGACTCGAGCGCGAGATCTTGAACGCGCAGCGTCTGGATGCCACCCGACGTCATAGGGATGCTGAAAGTCTTGATGAGTGTCCACAGTTCGGAGATGTTGAGCAATGTCGGCATCGCAGAGCCGTTCATAGTGAGTGTGTCACTCCACCAGAGGCTGATCTTGCGGACGTACTTGACACCTCGCATTTGGGGCACAGTCAGCGTGATCATTGTGACGTTAATATCGTCCTCAGAGAATCCTGCTATCATCCACGCCGATCCCGTCGCAAGGGTGGTCGCCGCTGGATCGCTGACGCACGTTTCCCACGCAGCAGCGTTGGGGGAGCTGGAAAAAGAAGTGCCACAGGAAGCAGGCTGTCTGGCGAAACCTGCAGCACTGATGACTTTCGCTGGATCGTTGCTACATCGCACGGAAGCTGGAACGATGACCCTCTCTCGACGCACAATCGGAGCATGTGGATACACACCGCTGCCCTCTTCAACCTGGAGCTCGGAGCTCGAGAAGAGGATCGCAGTCTCATCATCATCAAGCACTTGCAGCGTCTTCACGCTCGAATCATTGAACAGCGTCGGCGCACACGGGTCGGAAGTTGCTCCGTCGCAGACAGAGGCGCCTTGGAACGACGGATCCGTGCTTTGCAGCGTGTGCGTGAGAAGGATTTCTCGGTCGCCCGTTGTGACATCATCATCACCAACGTCCACTTGCACTCGTTTCGCCTCCCACCAATCCCCAGAGGTGAACACCAATTCATTGCGACAGACTGCAGTAAAGTCATCGCAGTCGATCGCGTCTTGGTCACCGGGTTGGTCCAGGTGGAACGCGATCTGGTTCTTGCCTTTGTTGACAACGGAAGGCGATGGCATGTACCCTCCGAGCAACACCCTCGCGCTCGCCAGCGGTGCTTGGTAGATCTGCACCTCGTTCAGGGCGATGTTGTTCTCGCCTTCGACCTGCAGAAGCAGATACTGAGCCTCCACAGTAGCAGAATAGTTGGTGTGGAAGTGGTCGTCATCGAAGTACGCGCCACCTTGAGCGCCAAAGACTCGCCACCGCAGAACGATAGTGTCGCTTTCTGGGGCCGAGAAGGATCGTGTCGACAGGTCGAATTGCTTCGTGTACAGTGCCTTCTCGAGGGCGGCACTGAGCCCAGTCGGACCATTGTTATTCGTCGACAGAGGTGTGTCGGCGAGCATGAGCCAGAACGAAACGGGCAATTGGCTGGCCGCCATCGAAGCAGACGACACCTTCCTCTTTACCGTGACCACGATCTCATCGATGAGCCTCGCACCCCCCAAGTTCGCCTGCCACCACGGGTACTTGTAGGCTACTGAAGACATCGCGAACGTCGACGCAACGCCGAGGTTTGATGTCACGTCACCATCAATCGCTGCCTTCGCGCTGCCCGGATCGCTCTGTGTAACACTCGCTGTTGCGACCAAATTGACGCGACCAGATCCGAGGACGATGAGCTGAGGGTGGAGCGATGAGTTCCGTGATTCTTTTGAGGCGAATGTAACGTCGCTGGCACCGTCATACACAAAAGTTGGAGCAGTTGCCGTGTACACGAGAAGCGTGAGTGCCTGCGAGAAGGGCTGCTTGGCGAGTTCAAGTTGGTGCTGCTGTGCAAGAAATGAGTTCAGCACCACGGTCACATCGATCTCGATCCACCCCGGGGCCGACATGAACGCGTTGGCGGTGTCATCGAAAGATCCCGATGGGTCTATTGCAGTCGATCCCGCAGAAGCCGATTTGATGTTGAGAAAACTAGCCGAGGTTGGAAATAGTGATGATAGCGGAAGTGAGGTCAATGCAGCGTTGCTCAAGGTGCAGATGATCTGGAAGCTTGCATCCGGAGCACACGCTGCACGAAGAGAAGCTTCGTCCCACGTTTGAGCGATGGACCCCGACGCAGCCACCACACCGACCGAGATACCTCTGAGCCCACCATTCTCACCACCCGCGGATCGATACAGTCGAAGTTTGGCGCCGCCCACTTGGTAGCTCCTCGTCGCCGCCGCAATGATGGGACTGACCATGAACCGCAACACACCAATACGTGTAAGATGGCTGGCTGTGGAGCTGGAAGACGCATTGGCAGCAGCTGAGAAAGTGGTCTGGGCTCCCGCTGCCGCAATGGATATCACCGAGTCCTCGCTAAGCGTGAGCGTCGTGTCGGAATTCGCATCCAGAACCAGCTCAAATGGATGGTACTGGCGACTTCCTTCCGGCTCCCAATGCATCGGCTCGCTGCCAAGCCGGAGTTCGTACGATGCCAGCGCGGTGTCTGGGTCACGGTTTTCCCGCGTCTCCAACTCGGATGCATCGAACAAGACGCGTGCACTTGGATATCGCTGCACATAGATTGTCGCCATTGGGTCTCCTGGGTGGTCGTAGGATGAGTCGCCCGTGCTCGACACAACCACTTGCACACTCGTGAAGGACACGCTTTCGTCGATCTTGGCCTTCGTGGATGAGACAGCAGTGAGTTGAACTTCCTGAGGATTGCCCCAGTGGCTGGAAGCGAACGTTATTGATGCTGGCGTGACTTGTACTCCGCCATTCGTTTCAGGTACAAGCGTGACGACGACACTTCCAGCAGGTTCACTCGCGAGCGTGATGCTCAGGGACGCGACGTGGCCGCCCATTCGCACAGCGACGTAGTTCTCTGGCGAGATTTTAGACGCTGATGAGTGCCTTCCATCCTCGGGCATCACAATGATTCCGGCGGGGTCATTGTCGAGTACGAACACTGTGGCCGCAGGCGCGATAGCCGGACTGGTCATCACGCCTAAATTCTCTAGCCACGGGAATGCGTGAAGAGCGTTGCCCGTGTCGTAGGTCCCTGGTATTTGCGTGTAAATATTTCTTCCAAGTACGAATCCAGTTGGTGTTGCCACCGAGGTCCGCAGTGGGGCGTTGTAGGCTGCGTCAGCACTCGTGACTGCAATCGTCACGACACTCGGAAGCAGCCCCTGAGTGCGGTTGTTATTGATCGCCGACACCGCTACTGACTGGCGTATGCTCCAGTTCGCGGAAGTGAACGTCAAAGACACGGTCGACAACTTTAGTGCATCGAGATCACAACTGAATTGGACGGTCACGTCGAAAGCTGGAGCCGAGTTCAACCATACGTCCAAGCTATCCGTCTGTCCGATTTCGGAGATGGAGAGACTCGCTTTCGACACCAATACAGCCGAGTCGTTGTCGTCGGCAATGGTCACAACCGCTCCGACGTTGTCCGGGAGCTCATTCAGTCGCTTGTCCAGCACTAGAAAATCCGCACGATAGCCCAGCCATCCAGCGGGGTGCTCGTAGTCGATTCCAATGTGGGCACCACCCGTCACATTCTGGAGAATAACTTTAAAGACTTGATCGGGAGCTTCGTAGAGAGTATCATCGATTATGGGGATGCTCACAGTCTTGCTCGCCTCACCGTCTGCAAAAGTGAGCGTTGTCGACGCCAGTGCTGTGTAGGCAATGTCCGCTTCGGCGGTGCACGGGCTCACATGCGTGCACTTCCGAGCCGCCACGACTCCGTAGTCATAGTCAAGGTCGTACTTGCTCTTTCCAGGTACAATTGTGCCGGCGTAGGTCGCAATGTCGACGGTGACAGCTCCACTCGTGTACGTATTGACACCGCTCGTATCTGTGAGACCCGCCCGCACGATCTCAAGTGTGACGCTGCCCGCATTTTCGAGTACCTTGTACTGCGCGTTCTTGAATGAGAGAGTGCCGCCGTCTCGGTCGTCCACTATGTACACCCAAATGTCGGACTGCGGACCAATCGCAGCACCTCCCTCGACGGCGGTCATGCGGATCTTGAATGCACGCGTTAGCGGCTCGTACTTCTTGTTGTTGAAAACCTTCACAGCGAATGTTTTCCGAGTTTCACCGTCTGCCCACTTCAGCTGGTCAGACGTTGCGATGTAGTCGAACGCCAAGCTGCCGCCTTCCGTCGCGTTGCTGCCTCCACTTGAACCCACAGTCGTGACAAACAAAGTCACAGGCGTGTAGGATGAAGAAGAGCCCAGAGATCGCACGATCGACACAACAGCACTGCCATTGTCTTCGCGACAGAAGATGGAGGGACTGGCAAAGTTGAACTGGCCGGCATCCCCGTCGTCAGCTATGATGACGACAGCGCTTCTTATCAATCCATACTTGGCGATGCCGGTTTTCGGATCGCCCTTCTTCATAGGCGATAGTGCTGACAACTCCAGATAGAAATATTCCTGGGGCTCGTACACTGCGTCATTGATGATGTGGATGGGAATGAACGCTTCCCGCTGATTTTCTGCAAAGTTCAATTGATAGATTGCATCGGTGAGAAGAAAGTTCTTGGTATTGACAGCAGTCGCTTGGGCAGGATTCGATAATCGATACGTGACTGTCACCGTTCCGCTTGCGCCACCAGCACGCACCACTCGGACTTGGACGAGACCGGCACTCTCCAAGAACGAGTACGAGGCGGCGCTGAAGGAGAAGATGCCAGCTTCCAGGTCCATGTGCACACGCAACATTAGAATCAGGCCAGAATCTCTCCAAAAGCACGTCACAGGAACTGAACTTACCATCGCCGCCGTCCTGAATCGTGATAAATGCGACCTGGGTGGACGCAGTGAGCGTGACTCCAGCGCTAGGGGAATTGATCACGGCCTCAAAGTACTCGTCTTCTTCGTATACCCCATCCGATATGACCGTCACAGTCACAGTTTTGATCGTCTCCGTCGGTGCAAAGGTGACTGCAACGCTACTGAGCGAAGTGTAGTCCACGTCCGCGGTGGCCGCGAGGAGACTGGCGTCGGCGGGCGGCTGCGTTGACACGTAGACGGTGTCCGTAGCGGAGAGACTGCCGGACCGAACGAGCTTCAGCTGGAAGGTAACTGTTCCGGGAGACGCACAGACCGCGTTGCACTCCGGGACAGCGCACGGCGTCGCCGAACTTGTAAACACCGGATCAAACCCGATCATAGAGGCGGCCACGCCGTGGAGCGTGGCCGCCCAAACGAATACGAGCAGCAGCAGCGACGCGTCGCGCGAGCGGAGGCGACTCCAGGGCGACATGGGGGCAAGGTCAGTGAACAGAATCCGTGAGAGACTGGAGCATGGTCTGATAGCCATCCCATCAGTCTCTTGTGTCTGGCAAATCGTTACGCTGTCGTGGAGGAAACTGACGAAGAGGGAAGGCACAGACCATCACTCTGTGATACTTCAACTAACACAATAGTAATTTCACATTATATTAAACTCATGTAGGTAGTTAATGTTACTTGTAAGACTAGATTTTGATTATCCTTGAGATCTTAATGCATATATGTAATTAAAAAAATGGAAAGCACAGTCCGACCATCATTCCGGAGGCAGATTGCCTCCCATCGTTGGCGTCACACACAGAGAAATCAGCGAGGTGAGGAAGAAAGCAAGCGGCGACAGCGAGGCGAGATGTGGATGCAGGACACCCCACGACAGCAAGCCGTGCCGGCGACGAAGGAGGAGAAGCACGAGCAGCAGACCACTTCCCTCTTGTAATCTGCACGGTTTGCGAGTTCTCTATGCGGAGAGAATGCGCGGTCGACGTAGTTTCTTTGTCTCGCACTTTCTCACGGGACTCCCACACATTTAGTTCTCTCCCTCCACACCCGTCCAGCAGCGGAGATAGTGCAGTGCACGGATCGGCGTATTCCCTGCAGGAGCAGGCTCTTGTTGAGTCTGCGCCGGTGGGTGCGGCGGCCGAGCGACGCGGGGACAGTGTGCCTCGCGACAGACCCAGCATCATCCCGTTCGCAGCTTTCTTCATGACACCGGCAGATACAGTTGTATTTCCCGATCCACTGCCTTCACTCAGTGCGGCTCTGCTACAAAATCGAGTCTTCGCCGGTAACACGTTCGGAAGTGAGTTGATCGAGGCAAGCGCATTGCCGTGCCCGCCGTGCGGTGCGAGTGTGGCGAGTGCGGAAATGGCTCTCACGGCTCCAACGAATGGGTGAGTGGCTTGACGTGAGACAACAAAGATCACAACCCAAATTCACATCTCCTCATGATTGTGTGTTTGAGTAGGCTCAATGACGCTGATTGGGAAGAGATTCTCGAGTGCGCGGAGTCTCTGACAGAGTATGTCAGCCCTGATATCGCGCAATACTTTGAAGGCCATAGCACTATGCCAGGAAGCCAAGACCTTGATGTCAACGGACGAGAATTTCAAGCAAGCCCAGCGATTCCAGTCATTGGTTCTGTTCCAACGACCTTCAACGATCTCCTCGTCCCGATCCGGCTACTTCATCCAGTAGACGCACGCAACGGTGAGCGATGCGCGCTTTTGAATACCGACTACGTGGTCTGATAGTCTTGTGATTGACTGCTCACAGATCGAGCAGGTGCCACTAGATACGGTTTGCGCGAAAAGCCTCGAGCTGCTCACAACCTCCCACCCTTCGATTCATTCACCGACGCATCTCGACAGTCCACTCTGGCGTTGCGTCCACTGACGTTGAGAGCGAAGGCGAGCGGAAAATCAGCTCGAACTCGGCTATTCTCGAGTCCCAATTTAGAGAACCAAGAGAATGTCCCTCCAAATACCACCCGATTCGATTCACCAGAGAAGGCTCCGTCGAAAGCAGCGAAAAAGTCCGCCAGCTCGAAGAAACCCGTTTCCCGTCAACGGCGCTCACTGGAAAGCGCATCTCCGCTTTTTGACTCTCACGACTTGAAAACCTCGCTCTCTTTGCGCAAATCAAAGGATTGCTCCGTCCTCGGTTGCACCAAAGGAGCGAGGTCGAAAGGGCTGTGCAAGCGTCACGGCGGCGGCAAACGATGCACGTACGCGCATTGCTCTCGCAGTGACCAAGGAGGGGGTTATTGCATTGCGCACGGTGGTGGCAGACGATGCGCCTTCCAAGGATGCAAGAACTCGGCCCAATCTCGCGGTTTGTGCAAGAGTCATGGCGGTATGTGAAGTCATGGGGATACGGACACGTTAACCCATCAGAGGCATGAGACTGACCTACTTGTTGCGTGTTGGCCGTTTGCAGGTGGGAAACGCTGCGCCAGCGACGGCTGCTTCAAGAGCAGCCAAGAAGGAGGCTTCTGTCGCACCCACGGCGGGGCGAAGCTATGCAAGGCACCCGTTTGCTTCAATTACCGCCACCATGGCGGCCTTTGCCGCTCGCATGCTATTACTTCTGCCCCAGAAGCTCCCCAAGTTTGATTGAGGTCGATCGCTTCTGAAATGCGATGGCAATTGCATTTGACAGATCTCGCTATTTCAATACACAGTCACTTTGGCTGCCAAAGTTTGGCACCACTTCGTTGGTACAGTGTACCAACCTGATTCTGGCGCGAAACCAGATTCCCCGCGCTTGGCGTGTCGGCCATTTTTCTCCCGCGTCTTCGAAGGTGTCGTCCGCTGCTCGACGCATTGCAGGCGCGCGCGACGGAATGGAGGACCAAGTGCTGCAGGCGCAGGTACGCGACGTGCCTCGCGAGAGTATCGTTTGATGGCAGTGGAGACTGACTCTACCGGTGCGTGCTGATCTGCACAGTGTTTGAAGAACGTGGTGGTCGAGGAACGCGCAACCGACGGCTCCGTGGCGTCGCGCGCGGAGCTCTCGACCGCACTGGAGCTCAAGAAAGAGATTGGAAACGCGCGACTTGTGAGCGATGACGCGATGCTCTGGGTCGCGAACGGCTCGATCCAGAGCAAACCCGTGGTAGCCACCGACGGTAAGGACCCGCAGCAGCACGTGACCGTGACCAACGGCAAGCGCAGTTTCTCCTTCTTCCTGGAATCGAACGCCGACAGTGACGGCTTCCTCAACGAGCTGCGCGCTCAAGTGGCGGGCAGAACCGGTCTCGAAGCGAAGCGGAAGAAGCGCAAGATCCGAAAGCAGATCGCCGAGAGCCAGAGCACCGGCTTCGTGCCCGTCGTGAACACGCTCAAGAGCCCAATGAAGCAAGCGCCGTCCACGCCCAACAGGCGTCACCTGAGCGATTCGACCAACTCGCCAGCACGACTTGCATCTCCGCTACCGATGACATTTTCCACCGTTTCGGAGGCGCGTGGTGTGTACCCATCACCGTCTAAGTCCCCGTTCAGGTCCCCGTTTGGCAAGAAGCCAACGCCACCGCCGCGGCTCGCGAGCCCGATCGTGTCGCTCTCACTGCCGCCAAAGAGCCCCGCAATCCACTCGTCTGCGACGCCGTCACCGAGTGCCCCCGCGAGTGCGTCGTCTTCTTCGTCGCTCACTTCTCCGCGCCCTCGCGAATGGCTCAGCCCTGTCCGCGGTGGCGCTGGCCGCGTACGTCCGCAGCTCACACCGCCTTCCATCCGGCGCGAAAGTCTCACACCCGGAGGGTCGAGACGCGCCGACAGCAGCGAGAAGGAGAACACGCCGGTGCGGTCGAGCGGTGGTGGTATTGTCAACAAGCGCGTGCGCTCGCTGCAGCGCATGCTCGACGACGTGCCTCGCGAAGAGCCGGAAAACGTCGCTGGTGCGAGACCGCCGACAGTCCGCTCGCCGTTCTTTTTGTCCCCTAAGAATGCGCGCGAGATGAGCCCCGTACGCCGTCCATCGCCCGCGAAGAAGCTTCGGTCTCCGTCGATGCCACTGGGGGAGCTGCAGCTGAACACGCCTCCTCTGTCACGCCCACCGCTTTTCAATGCGACGCCGCCAAGCAACCCCACTACATCGGCTATGAGTGACAACGGGCTGCGGAAGGTGACCCATGGGCTGCTGAACCTTGGCAACTTTTGCTACATGAACGCCATCATCCAGTCGCTGGCGGCGATCCCCGGTTTTGCCGATCGCATGCAGAAGAACGATTGGATCCTGCCGATTATCAAGAAGCGGCTGACGGAAACCAACGAGAAGCGCAACTCCCAGCAGATCTCCGAGCTGTTCAACCACTGGAAGGATGAGGACCCGACGAACCGGTTGGCGATCCAGGAGAAGCTCGCGATGCTGCTTCAGCAGGTGATCACTGGCAGCGACACGGCGATCAACCCGGAGTCGCTGAAGGCTGTGATGGGCCGTAGAAACCCTCGCTTCGCATCGTAAGTGCTGTGAGAAATTGACGCTTCGAGATGTTGGTCATCCGTACTGACGTATTTCTGTCTTACAAACAGGCATCTCCAACAAGACGCACACGAGTTCTTGCTGAATCTCGTCAGTGAATATGAAAAAGAGCTGGTGCAGGCGGTAGACGGCATACTGAAGGCGGCGACGGAAGGCGAACGCAGTGACGAAACACAAGCAGCAGTACCCTCGGCCGCCGATCAGCCGATAGCACCGAAGAAAACAAGTCTCTTG
>JAADVV010000112.1:0-26930 GCA_023335905.1 Pythium pyrilobum | reverse complement strand
GCCGGAGGAGGTCAGCAACTACCAGCGCGCGCTCGACACGTGGATCGTCTCGGACAACTAAGCGTCCCGCGTCTCCGCCGGCGTTGGAGATGTCTTGAAGCAACCTCCACGCTGAGAGAGAATCCGCTGAATACTGGTACTCGGCTGCAAGCCTTATAGCATGTCGCTCGAAGATGTGTAGCAGACCAGATAGCCGGTAGTGGGAAACACCGTGTTTTTTCTTGTACACCATCGAAACCTTCACCTCTCCACGGGCGTCCGCTGATCCTAACGCACTATGGTTCTAATCCATTTCGACAGCGTCGTAGAAAAGTTCGTCGGACGTGTTATCGCTTGAGCTTCTTCCTGTCGGAGCACGGTTGCCGCCTTCGGTGCTATTTTCGCCCTCTTCGTCTTCGCTGCCATCGTCCTCGCTTTCCAGTCCTCCGTAGACTTGCTCATCACTGTCGTCGTCATCTCCAAGAAAGTCCCAATCGGGGCGCGAGGTCTGGTGCTCCGCCGACCACGACTGCGTGAGCGCTGTTCGTCGGAAGCCGTAGAACCGCGTGGGCGACTGTTGTAGAGATTCGACACCGTCAAACTGCCACCCGAGGTGGCTGTAGCACACGCCGCAGTGGGCGATGCTCCACGCGTATCCTGGGAACCAACTGCCTTCCGTGCTTCGCATCGCGTCGATGAAGAGCCGATCCGTGTTCACTTCGCGCAGAGTCATAATCTGGTGCACGAATCCGCCCGGATTCACAAACGTTCCGGCGGCACCGTCGTTCGTCATGCTGAAGATGTCCCGCGTTTGAGCGAGAAACGTTCCGCAGCGCGAGCAGTACACGCTCTCGTCGAGCTTCTCGAGGATCGCGATCTCGCGTCGCAAGAGCCGGACGATACACTCGGTTTTGAGGAGCTCTAGGCGCACCGCGTGGCTCACGGGCAGGTTCGCCGCCAACCAAAATGCGAACTGCACGGGATCCTGCAGGTCGCTTCGTCCGGTGAGATGCCTGACCGTGCCTTCTTTATTTGGCTCCTGTGAGGCGAGCTTGCGGAACCAGTTGCAGTGAGCCGACGAGATCATGATCTGCTGGAGTCGGTTCACAAGGTGCGACGCGTCGAACAGCGCGAACTCCTTGTGGCCCCAATAACTGGGGAAGCGCGGCCGGCGTCGACCACATCGCAACGGCTGCAGCTGCAGGTCTTCGCTGCCAGAACCAAAAGCCGCGCTGAATCTCCATTGCGACGGAAACGGCAGTGGCGGTGGCCTGAGATCTGCCAAGATCTCGACTGTGCCGACGATGCCTCGACCACCCGGGGAACTCTTCACTGACCTCAGGCGGAACCGCTGCTTCGCCGCACCAGTGAGCGTTGCGCTATTATCCACGAGACCGATCCGCTCAACGCGGACAGTCGTTCCGTAGGCTGGGTCTCCCTGCAAAAGAGATTCAGATCGGCCGCGTCAGCACACCGCTCAAGGCGGAACCTGTGCAGACGCACCCACCTGCCCGGGACTCAACACTGCCAGCATCGACGCCTCGTTCTCCAGGCGGCTGCGGATTGCCTCGAGATTCGTGTCGGACAGCACGCGCAAAGGGAGCTCCTCACCGGGGAACAGCACCTGTCCATCCACAACGGCGTTCGAGTGAGCCTTTTTTTTCGGTGCCCTTCACTGCTCTGGTCCCCCTAAACGACTCACGATGTCGCGCAGAAACATCAGCGGCAGCTCCACGACCGCTCCATTGGCGAACCGCGCCGCATGCGGGTGCGCGACGTCCTCCAGCTCACCGAGATACGCGTGCCGAGTCATTTTGTGTCGTGGTCTGCCTGGCACTGATGAAGAGAAGTTGACCGCCAAGTATAATGTGGACACACTATATGTAAGATACGTGGACCACATCATTGTTTGGCCCATCGTGCAACCTTCGCGCAACCTTTTCCATTCTACCCAATCAGCTCGTGCGCATTTTCGCCCCGTTCGCCATGGGTTGAAGCTTCAAATGGGCAACCCACTTCAACTCACACAACGGCAAAGAGCACGCGTGGTGATGGTCATCAAGGGCAACGAAGGGAAACGCGGCGTGGCGACGGCGACGCTGCTGAGCGATGCGGAGGCGAGCGCGCGCGACGCGTTGGTCGTCGGCCGACAGATGATGGAGATGCTGCGCGAGTACACGGCGCTAGAGGCGCAGCACGCGGTGCGGGTGCAGGCGCTCGCGCGCCGCATGGGCGACTGCGTGGACCGCATGCGGCTCGCCACACAGCCAAACAATCAATGTGAAGGGCAACAGCACAAGGGAGACCAAGAGGAAGAAGGAGACCCGAACCAGTGCGTGGCCGTGATGGACGAGGTCGTGACATTCCTCACACGCTTTGGGTCCATGCACCGTCAGCTGAGCGAGTGTCTCGCGAGCGATTTGTTTGTCGAGTGGGAGGACGCGTTAGCGACGCAGCAGACGCGCATGGACGCACAGGGGCCGGAGGTTGAAGAGTCGCAGCAGCAACTGGAGGTATGCGTGGGAAGGCGTCTAGTTGGTTCGGTGGGTTGGGTGGTGGACTCGTGACTGAGTTGAGTCTATAAATTGCAGGTCGCGGAGAAAGCGTACCGAGCGGCACACGATACCTTCAGAGAGGGCTTTGCCATCGCATGCACAGCCTATGAAAGTGTTCCAGACATCGAAGCCGTCGACGAAGATCAGATCGAGCGAGAGGTGGAGGGGGAGCTCGCGTCACTGATGACTACCGACCAGAGGCGTGTGCGGTCGCCATCCAAAGCCATGCAGTATGTCGGGTCAATCTCACGTCTGCTGCGCCAGTCTGGTAGTGGAAGGCGCCGGCGAAGTATCACACAAAGTGGCTGTGAACAAGAGTCTGGCGTGAAAGATGTGGTGCATGCCATCGCCACAGCAGAATCTCAACGGCAGCATTGCCAACAAGCATTCCAGTTGATGCATAGGCTGCACGTGCGCCACGTGCGTCTGTGCGACTCCATGTACCAAGAGTACAAATGTGTACAGAGTGACTGTCTTGCGAGTACAAAGTCGAGCATCCGCAAGCTCGTTATCCACGTGAGTGCATTCACGTCGAATCTTCAGGTATTAGTGGGACGTGTTGAGACGCATCGATTGAAGTTGCCGTTCATGAGTAACCTCGTGCTTTTTTTGCAGTATGATGCCACACAACTTTTTCAACGGGTCGAAGAGCACCATGTCAACGATTTGAGGTTGGAGAGGGGGCAGCTGCTACTATCGTCTTTCACCTCTCCACTTGAAGTCGCGCTGAAACTCGCGTACCCATCTCCTCCTCTCGACAAGCGACTTGCGTTGGAGCATGTTGTGCACAGACATTTCCCAATGGTGAACGAGCGCCCGCGCCTTCTGAGACACCAAAACGCTCGCCACGTGCTCTCTGTGTAAGAGGTGAACTGGGCTGTACAACAGGCATGCGAAATGGAACGATCAGGTGTGACCATACATGCCTCGTCACTGATTTTTCATTCTCTCACAACTAGTTCGTTGCAGCCTCCCCGATGGTCACCCTAAGACGAGAGCGCTGGAAAAAAGTCTATTTTTGAACGTCTATAAACGCCGTCAAAGCGGCATGCTGAACAAGTGGTTTCATGCTGTCCCCGTCGCATGACGCACTTGGTGGTCCCTGCCTTGTTTTCTTTGTAGCCAGGTTTAGCACTGTGCCGTAACTTGCAGAGTGGCTGCGCAACTGCATTCAATCGCTCTACCGCAGACCTCTCGGGTGGGAGGGTGAAGCTGCCGCAATACTACTGCATGCTTGGTATGCCTGGGGTTGGCAGGCGCTGGGGTCCGTAAACCTTCAAAATGGCAACGCTCAACGCGCCGATGTCGGAGCTCCAGCTGCGGATTCAGGACCGCAAGAAAACGCAGCTCGAACTAGCCACCAAGAAACTCGACAAACAGCAACAGCGAGCGCAAACGGTGAGTAACAAATCCCTACTCTGTAGGATCACGCTGCGGCTATTTGCCCACCACCATACATTCGTCTCGTGCACTGAACACAGACCCGCGGAGCCGAGCGCGCCTTCTTCTTCCTCAAGCGAGACAATCCCGTGCGCAAGCTCTGCCTGCACATCGCCACATCCAAGCTCTTTGATGCCATCATCATATCCGCCATCATCGCCAACTCGATCATCATCGGCCTGTCCGACTTCAACGTCGTTGACAGCGAACTCAACCCAGCGAGCCACGGCGTGCGATACGAAAATGGCGAGCTCGTCAGTGCGTTCTCCATGCGCAACTACATTGTTCAAGTCTCGGAGATGCCGTTCACAGTGCTGTTTGCGACCGAGGCGACCATCAAGATCATCGCTTTCGGTTTTGTCGTCGGCCACGGCACCTACCTCCACGATTCGTGGAACCAGCTCGACTTCTTCGTCGTGCTTGCCAGTCTGATAAGTATTCTGCCGCAGATCCCCAACGTCTCGGTGATTCGAACGATCCGCGTGCTGCGCCCACTGCGATCGCTGTCTATGATTCCTGGGATGCGGCGCCTCATCTCGGCTTTGCTCAAAGCATTGCCGGCCTTGGGCAATGTGCTCGTTTTGCAGCTCTTCGTGTTTGCGATTTTCGGGATTCTCGGAATCCAACTCTTCGGTGGCAACATGAATCGGCGGTGTCGACTCACAGAGTTCGCCATCAAGCTGCCGATGAACGGGTCGGTTTCGGTGTGGCCAGTGTCGGACGAGTATCTGTTTAAGGTCTTGGCCGATCCCGAGAGCTTCCGCTGCCTGGACGCGCCGATGCTCGACGATGGAGATACCCAGGCGGGGCTATTTTCAAAAGAGTCGTCGCCGTGGAACAAAACGCAGGACTGCTTCTGGCCCATTGACGAAGACGACGGGCTGCTGTGTGTCGTGCCTGGTGTAAGCGGGAACCATATGTGCGCAACCAACCGAACCTGCGGTGCCAACTTCGACACATACGGCAACCCGCGCTTCTCGCTGTCACGGGTCATGGACACAGCTCTTTTCAACGATAACAACTTCTGGGGGTTCCCGAGCTTCGACAACATCGGTCGCGTTTTCCTGGTGATTATGCAGATCATCACGATGGATGCGTGGACAGCTCTCATGTACCAGGCGATGGACACTGGACAGCCTATTGTGGCGGCGGTCTACTTCGTCGTGTTCGTTATTGTTGCCGTCTTCTTCGTCATGAATCTCTTGCTCGCTGTCATCTCCGACGAGTTTAACATCGAAGAAGATATGCCACCCGAGCCAACGCCAATGGAGCAAAGAGCCATGCGGCTCGCCGCTGAAGCCAAATTGAAACTCAATACGCAACGAGCTGTGCCAAGATACCCACGGCTGTACGGCATAGTCTCCCATCCCGTGTTCAGCAACTTCATCATGGTCGTCATCGTCACCAACACGGTCGTGCTGTCACTAGATCATCACCCTATGCCGGCGCAGCTGGACTCCGACTTAGAAATTGTCAACTTCGGGCTCTCGTGCGTGTTCCTGCTCGAGATGGTGCTGAAACTAGTTGGCCTCGGCTTCCGGCAGTACGCACGAGAAAAGTTCAATGTGTTCGACGCGTTCGTCGTGACCATGAGCGTGCTGGAGACTATCGCGACGCCGCCGTCGTTCTTGAGCGGAGACACTACACCAAAAAAAGGTGCCGTGTCAGCGCTGCGCTCGTTCCGGCTCTTCCGCGTGTTCAAACTCGCTCGCAATTGGCGATCGCTGCGCGAATTGCTTGAGTTGATCGGGCGCGCCGTCGCGAGTATCGCAAACTTCGGCGTGTTGCTAGTTCTGTTCATCTACATTTACGCGCTCATCGGTCTCCAGTTCTTTGCCAATACGATGCGGTTCGACGCCGACGGGTACAGGATTCCAGGAAACGGCACGGACTTCTGGGAGGGCGATGTACGTTGAAGTAGCTCGGAGTTCATCTGGCATTGTCGCGCTGACGTGTTGACTCTGTTCATTTATTTTCCGCTCACTGCAGCTTGCTCGCACCAATTTCGACACGTTGTTGCGGTCGAGTGCCAACGTTCTCCAAATCATCTCTGGCGAGGACTGGAACCATGTCATGTACGGCTCAATGCGAGGCACCGGAATGGCAGCTTGCGCCTATTCCATTTCCGTGGTAAGGTTGATGCGAAGTAGCCTCGTTTGCCGAACCACCAGACGTTGAACTGACTGACGGGTTTTCATGTTCAGGTCATCTTTGGCACGTACATCATGATGAACTTGTTTCTCGCACTGCTACTCGACGATTTCGATCCGGCGGGTGGTACCGAAGACGACGCAAAAGAGAAGGAGCAAGAAGCGGAGATCAAGAAGCTTGCGCAGCGAATGGCGTCTGCCAAAGTCGCTCCTCATGATACACCGATCATGGAGGAGAAACCGCACTACGCGATGAACAGCAAGGGGCGACACTCCATCGACGACCAGATCGACGACGAGCCTGTCAACGCCATCGATCTGGACCGTCTGAACGACGAGATGGCGCGAGAGCTGGATCCACGGGCCATCCGACGGATCGACAGGAAGGCCGGAGTGGCGTACCCACGGCGGTCGGTAGACCCCAGTGAAAAAACATCGACCAAGAACCGAATTCAGGCCATTGAGAACACTGGGTTCGGCTCGGGTGAAGAAAGCAATCGGCCAGCCACCGCTGGTGGCGCGCCCAAGATCCTGCCGCCAAAGGGAAAACTCTTCTTCATCCTCTCCGAGACCAACCCACTCAGGCAGTATGCGTACCGACTCATCATCCACCCGTGGTTCGACTCGCTCATCCTCACGCTCATCGTCATCTCATCCATCTCGCTCGCGCTCGACAACCCGCTCGCGCGTCCCGACTCGACGCTGAAAAACGTGCTCGCTCAGCTGGACACCATCTTTGCCGGTGTGTTCATGGTCGAGATGGTGGCCAAGATCCTCGCGCTCGGCCTGTTGACCCACGAAGGTTCGTACCTGCGCAACGGGTGGAACATTCTCGACTGTACCATTGTGATCTCGTCCATTCTCATGCTCGTCGCCGACTCGACGCCGTCGCTGGACAGCAAACAGTTCAAGTCGCTGCGCTCGCTTCGTGGTCTGCGAACGTTCCGCCCGCTCCGTATGATCAGCCGTCGACCCGGTATGCGGCTCGTCGTCAGCGCGCTATTCGAAGCGATTCCCGCTGTGCTGAACGTGCTCTTCCTGTGCATGCTGCTGTACCTGATCTTCAGCATCATTGCCGTCAACTACTTGAAGGGCTTGCTCTACGCGTGCCAGGGCGACGTGTTCGACACACTGTCAGATGACCAGATAGCCTTCTTGACTACTCCTTCATCACCATGGTCGGCATTGACTGACGCACAGCAGGACTGGTTCGCGAACTCGACCTGCATGGGTTACGCAACTCTGGTAGCGGGAACCAAAGTCACGTCTCGCTACATTTGCGAATGCTGGGGGGCGCAGTGGGATGAAGTGATCCCCGAGAACTTCAACAACGTCGGCAACGCGATGCTCACGTTCTTTGAAATCTCGACCACGGAAGGATGGGTAGATCTCATGACGGCTGTTACCGATACGACGGATATCGACATGCAGCCGATCCAAGACAACGCCGTCGGCTGGACCTTCTTCTTCATGGCGTTCATCATGATCGGCAGCTATTTCGTCGTCAACCTCTTCGTCGGCGTCATTATCGACAACTTCAACAAGATGAAGGAGAAGCTCGGCGGCAACATCTTCCTTTCCGAAGACCAAAAGAAATGGCTCGAGGCCCGCAAGGCAGCGATGCGAGTGGTTCCAGTGCGTCGCACCACGCGGCCGAAGCACAAGGCTCGAGGACTCGCTTTTGATCTCGTCAAGAAACAGCGCTTCGAATGGATCATCATGCTTTGCATCATCGTCAACACCGTGCTCATGGGCATCCAATACTTCGGGCAACCCACCCGAATGACGAACGCGATAAATATCGCGAACGAGATTTTCGCGGCCGTGTTCACCATTGAGGCTGTGCTGAAGATCCTTGCCTTCGGTCGCGCATACTTTGACGACACGTGGAACAAGTTTGACTTCTTCGTCGTCATCGGCACGCTCTTCAGTATTGTCATCGAATCGCTCACTGGTGCCTCTGTCCGATCGTTAGCCATGCTCGTACGCGTCTTCCGCGTCACGCGTATCGTTCGATTGATCAAGGCCTCCAAGAACGTCCGCCAGATCTTGCTCACGCTCTACATTGCTTTGCCTGGGCTCAGCAACGTCACGTCCATCTTGTTCCTCATGCTCTTCATCTACGCGACGATGGGCGTCCAGTTCTTCGCCAAGGTGAAGCTCCAGGATAACATCGACGTCCATGCCAACTTCCAAGACTTCTGGACGGGCTTCCTCTTCCTCTTGCGTGCAGCGACTGGTGAAGCATGGAACGGTTGCATGCACGACCTTGCAGTTACCTCAGACTGCATCGATGACCCTCCGTATAACGAGAATATGTGCGGCTTCAACAACTTCGAAGGCTGTATTCCCATCAACGGCTGCGGCAGTCCCATCGCGTACCTGTACTTCTGCTCGTTCACACTTCTTGTGACGTACGTGATGCTCAATTTGACCATTGCCGTCATCCTTGAGGGGTTCAATCAGTCGCAGACAGACGAAGAAGAACAGGAGGAGCCACTGTTCGAACCCGAAATGCTGGAAGAGTTCCAACTCAAATGGGCCGAGATCGACATCAATGCGACGGGTTACATCTCCATCCGCAAGATCCGGCAGCTGATCACACTATTGGAAGAACCGCTTGGCCGCAAGGATGTGCTCGTGGACAAGAACGCGTTCATCGACTATATACGTACGTCTTGTCTTGACGGTTTGCACTCTATATACGTGGATTGCAGGGACTGACTTGGAACTTCGCGTAGGCTGCTTGAAGCTTCCTGTGTACGAAGGAGACGTGCTGTACTTCAAAGATGTGTTGCTGGCGATGACAGGCGAGTTAGTCCGAGAGGTGAGTGTCGCTTCGGTTCGTGCTGGGTGAAAGGGTCGTGTGGACTACTGAGCAGAGTATTGCGCTATTGCGTTGATACTGCAGAACGATCCGGATGTGCTGGCCAATTTGCCGCCCTCAAAAGACGAACCTCCGAGTCGGTTGTGCATGGACTTCGAGGCACACGAGTACTACGCGATGCGCGTCATTGAGAAACGCGTTCACGAGTGGCTTCGAGAGAAGCGCGAGATGGAGCAAAGAACAATGGAGGAGTACAAGAGCAAGATCAAGAAGCCTAGCGGGCGTCCGAAGAAAGTACGTGACGCCCGCGTGTACACCCTCGGATGATAGGCAGAGAGAGATGCAGCGTCAAATGATCTCCTTACAATTCTGTGAGTTGCGCTGCGCGGTCCGTCGGTGTCGACTAAGGCGCGTGTCCGCTTATCGCCGCCCGCCACGCGCACGGCCTCCGTCGCGCCCTCGCCCGCCGTCATTGCCCGACTCTGCATTGTACAAAGCAACCACGTCCATCAGATTAAGCACCAACGTCGAGCCGTCCACCCAATCAAGCCATCCGCACCGCACCTTTCCGGAACGCCCAGTCAACGCGGACTTTGTTGCCGAGGATCTCCTCCCCGTCCATGCGCTCGATGGCGTCCTTCGCGGCCTCGTACTCTTCGAACTCGATCAGCGCGTACCCCTTCACGAAGCCCGAACGGCGGTCCAGGTTCATGTGCAGGTTCTTCACGGGCGCGTCCTCGCCGAACGCGTCCAGCAGATTCTCCTCCTGCGCCTCCTCGTGGACGCCCGTGACCACGAGGATCCACCCTTCGACCGACTTGATGGCGCTGCTGTGGTCGTGCTCGGCGCCTCCGTCCTTGAGCTTCTCGAAAACGCCCTTGTCCTCTGGATACCGTTCGCTATCCATGGCCGCCATGCCTTTGCCGCGGCCCTTGACCACGCGACGCTTGCCGTCGCTCGCCGCGGTCGTGAGCTCCACGCGGCGCGACGCGCGGCCAGCCTCGCTCTTGACGGCCGGTGCCTGCCGCTGGTCCTCCTCCTCCTCCTCCATGGCCATCGCCGAGTCGCTCTCGTAGTCCACTTCCTCCGCCATGGGTTCGACCGCCGTTCCTTGCTTTTCCGTTGCTGTCACTTGCGGTTGCCTTCCACGGCGCCAAGATGGTCGTGATAGTACTGTGAATACTTCGGCTAAGTACGAAAGAAACCCATTTCTCATACGATATCAATTCCTACTGCGCTTCCCCTTCCTAACGTTACTTCACACATCCACTTGTACTGCGGCACCGGTCCCTCGTCAGCGAGTCGGCTTCGTTCTTCCTCTGCTTGCACGCATGGCATATGCAGAGTCTTGGCGCTCGCCCACTTTCCCCTCCCCATATCGTGCGTTCTTTCCTTCAGGCTTATGGCGGCGTCTCGTCGTGAAATAGCTAAATCAGTCGCCGACAGCTCCATTCGTCAATCATGGAGGGTTCTGTATCTTGTTGCCGTCATCGTTCGTCGTCCGTCTTCTTTAGATGTCTTGCCAAATCTCATTAAAGGTCGAAGCAGTCTTGGCTGAAAGCCTCATGTCAGACGTTCTTTGATCGAAACCGTTGAAACGAGCGCTCTAAGGGCTCACCTTGTTGCACGGCGTCCGCGATCTTGTTGTCCTGCTCCTCGATCAGCTCGGCCTTGAGAGCCACATCGTTCGCGCGCTCGGCCGGGATCACGATCACGCCGTTGATGTCGCCGCGGATGATGTCGGCATTACGCACGACGCAGCCCGCGACAGTGATCGGGCAGCCAACGTCCACTACGGTCGTCGCGCCGCGCTGGCCGTGCACCGACGTGCCCTTGGAGAACGCCGGGAACCCCATCGAGCACAATTCCTGGACGTCGCGGACGCGGCCGTCGGTCACCACGCCCGCCACACTGCGCGCTTTGGCCGCCGTCGCCAGCAAGCCACCAAACACTGCCGTGGTCGACCCTTCCGGCGCACTGATCACGATCACTTGCCCCATCTCGGCCGTGTCGACGTAGTTGAACGGCAGCTTCTTGACAGTCGGTCCGTTGGACGGCATCACCTTGACCGTGAGCGCCGGGCCGCAAATGTTCATGGCGAGCGGGTTCTCGTACCCGCGCACGAGATCCACGTCGACGAGGTGTCCCTGGATCTTCATCTGCGCGAGCGCGTCGGCGATGGCGCATGTCGAGAGCTTGGCGAGGCGCAGCAATAGGTCCGTGTCCAGCGAGATCTCGGCATCCAGCATACCTGTGATGAGATGATCAGCCTTTTTGAGCCCCGTGAGCACATGAGGATTCTGAGCGGCGTACGCACCAGCCGCGCCCGAGACGGCGAGAGTGGCGGCGGACACGGCCGCGGCGGCCATGTTGGGCACGCTTGCGACGCTCGGCGTGGTGCGCTGGTTGCTCTGGAACGTCGGGCTGCAGCCCGTCTGCTTCAGGTGCTCGGCCAGCCGCGTGGCGTTGGACGCATACTGCTTCTGGCACTTCTTGCACTCGTAGCGCACGAGCCCCTTGCCGTCGAGCGGCTCCAGGCGGTTGAAGTAGTCGTAGACGTTGCTTGGCTTGCGGCCCATACTGTTATATTTCCCCGCGCACCTCGCTTTCTTTCCTTGCGCTGTATTTTATCGCGGAGTGAGCTCAAACGGCCGCGCGGTTTGTTTTCTTCGAGAGGAAGCTTTCGCCACCAAAGGGGGGAGACCAAGATTTCGAACGAGAAACAGTGGCGCAAGCGGAAGAAGGCTGGCGCTTTTTTACCACGTGTAAAAAACGCTGCCGTAAAAAATGGCGAATGGGTAACTTACAGTTAGGTTTCACCCAACCGTTTCATGACAGGTGGGTAAGTTACAGTCGTGTAAACTACACAAAATGGCGCGAAAAGTGACGTTTTCGAAAACGAGACTTCAATCTCCCAACATGAACATGCAAAGCGGCCGACCAAATGAAGCTCTATGGGTGGCTATGCTAAATGACGAGTTCGTGTTGTGGCGTCACCAGGTCGAGGCTGCTGCCGGGCTGAGAGGACAAGAACGCAACCGCGTCTGCCATCTCTCCTCGGAAGTCGCCGACGTGGAGAAGCGTGAGCTCGTTCACGACGATGCGGTTCATGTCGACTGGAACGAATCCGTTGGATTGCTTGAGTTCGCAGACGGCTGGCCTCTCGGGGTTGAACGAAATGAGGGTCCCAAGTGGCTCCAACTGGCTCGTGGCAAAGCTGAGCGAGTCTTCGTCGCCACAAAAATCGATGCAACCATCAAGTAGGAGGGCGTCACATTGGATAGGATCCGAATGGAGAATGACCGACGGCGAAGAATAATCCGAGGAGGTGTAGGCCTGCGCGTGCACACCTCCCGCAGCGACAACGTGGATCTTGAGGCCACCGCCTGGTGATAATGGTGGTGTCTTGAGGAAGTAGGCAACGAGGAGACGCGCGAGTGTTGCGCTCTGGGGCTTTGTCAAAATGGCGATTGTGCCCAGCTCCCTCGGCGCAACCATCTTGGCGATGTGGATCGCTATTGCCATGTCGTGCGCCAGCAACACCATTTCTTCCCTCATTGTGCTGGGAATACGGTAAACCTCTTGATCAGCAACATCGATCCAGCTCAGCGCAGCGGGGGAATCTCGCTTGAGTCGAGCGGGCGAGTGGCTGGCACCGCCTCGTATCCACACCACTCGACTGGTTCCGTCCGCGTCGACCTCTCCGACCACGCTCTTGACGAAGACTTTGCCGCTCTCCAGCGAGTCTTCGTTCACCTCGGCGGTCGCGAGCGCTCTGTGGACACGCACGCGCACTTGGCGGCCGCCAGTCGTCGTCGCCATCGAATCCCGGATCCCGTTGCAGTTTCTGAGCGTAACCCCTTTTCGCGTAACCTTCCCAGACAAAGGTTAACGTTAACTTTTGTAAATCCGACCATCATTCGGCGTTCCCTTGTTCCCACCACCGGCAAAGGAAACGAAAGAAACCGCGCTGGCGCCGCTTCCGGCCGACGGACCGACGCCGAGAGATCGCGCACATCCATGGACGCCAGCACGCCGCGAGCAGGATGAAGAAGCTGCTTGGAGGCCTCTTTCAGAGGCAGAAGAACGCCACTTCGCCTCCGCCACAGCCGCTTGGCGCGGGCCTCTCCCCTCAGCCGCCGGCGGCAAGCCCAGGCGTGCGTCGCGCGCTCGGTCCGCACACGCAGGACCACGTATACAAGAATGGGCCGCGCAGTACATGGGACTCGTTCTTCCTCTCGCCGTCCAGCGTGAAAGCCGCGTCGACCCCAACTCCGGTATCTACGGCGTCGTCGGTGCCTGTGCCCGCAAAGGCAAGTTCAAGTGAATTGGGGCGTTTCCGTGGAGATTGCCGATGTTGAAGTGTGTTGTACGCATCTGCACTAGGTGTTCAACCAAAACTTGGAGATGCTAATGCGCGAGATCGTCGCGAAGGTCAAGGATGTGTGAGTCGTCGTCTTGCGGTTTTTACAGCCCGCGTTGCTCGCGCCTAACGTCTTGGGTAAATGGATGAATGCAGCATCACGAAGATGATTGAGGAGACCGAGTTTCAGACCGAGTTTGGTCAACTCTGCGGATTCATCAATCTGGCGGCTGACAAGCTGCTGGAAAAAGGTACCGTGGAGCTGGTGGGGCAGGTCGACGAACGAAGGCGGGCACCTGATGCGAGCTGTGGTGTTGCGCAGGTGATCCGTCATTGGTACTTTTGAAGAATTACTTTTCGTCGCCCGCCGGGTCATCGTTGTGTGAACAAACGGCGTTTCCGTCCCTTGTCCTCGATTTCGTCAATAAGATCCGAGTCTATCTCATCAAGAACGAGCTCAAGCAACTCGAAGCATCGGCGTGCAGTCCGAATAATGCAACAGTACCATCTGTGAAAACAATGCACGCGTCGACCAGTGCGGCTGAGTTGGAGCGACCGATCCATTTTTTGATGAGCTGTGTCCAAGCCATCGCAGCGGATGTTGCACTCATGGAGCAATTCCGGTGTGAGTTACCAAATGTGATCTTTCTGATCGCTGAAGACTACCCATCCAAGGCAAGGTATCTTCGAGACATCTCGACCCAGGTACTTGCCTCCATCTCCGACAAGAACTTCAATGCAGGACTCGTGTGGTATCTCAATGATTGCACGACAATCGGACGGACGATCAAGACAATGACGCGATACGTGGATGCCCAGCGAGCAACTCCAAGCAAGGTTGCAGCTGCCCTGGCGGCCCTCTCGTTAGCAGCGAAGTCACCAATCGCCGAGCCGCAAGTATCGACTAAAGCGCCCATTGCCGCAGCAGTCAGTGATGCATTGGGGCTCTCTCGTGGCATTGAGATCTCAGCTAATGAGACTCGGGAGTCGTCAGACGTAACGCAGATGCCAGCTGATCTGGGCTCTGACGTCGAGCGTGTCTTTACTGAACCAAGCGGCGAGTACCAGCTTCTAGACCCGTATGATCCTGCTCCCGGCATGAAGGCTCTCGTGTACACGTTGCAGAAGACATGCCGCTACTCGCTTGTATTACTCGGTGAATTCCAATCATCGGGTGGATACGATCTTCTCGCCGACTTTATCAAGCAAGCCTCTGAAGCGGACGTTTCGACGCTCATCTATCTGTTCACCCTATTGCTCCCATTGGGTACTGGGTTCTCAGGCGTGTGTGGTGAAGATGAGAGCATGGCGACGGTGATCACTTGTGGGGCGAGAAACGTGGGTGCGTTTCTAGCCATGCGGGATCTCGTTCTCGAAGGTATTAGCAATTTGAAGTTGCCGGCCACGAGTTCGGAGTCAAAGGTTCAACGAGAGAACTTGCTGCTTCAACTGCTCACCACGATTTTGCAAGTCTACACGAGCGCGTACGAGAATTTCTTGTCTCTGGAACAGAAGACGCAAGCGCTGGCGATGATCCTGTCGAAGCTTCCGTCCATCGAATACTTCGACGCTCGGGTCATCATTCTGCGAATCGTCGAGTACGTTTGTGTTGCCGCCAAGGTCGATGCACTGCTTCCAATCGAGATCCTGGCGGTGGTATGCAACCAATTTATCGAGTTCTCAACTGCCGAGGTACTCTCCATGATCGAGTCTTGCGCCGGTCCAAGTGGTGAGACCAATCATCGCGTGCAGGACGTTGATTCACCTGCCATGCTACTTTGTGAATGCATCATCAAGATCTTGCGAAACTCGAGTGTCTCTGCGTATCGCGACGAGTTCAACGCGTTCGGCTTGTTAGAGCGAGGGATCTTTGCTCTGTTTGTGAAAGTTGCGAGTTCCATCTCTGCACACTCTGGGCAACCAGCCTTACAGCAGGATTTCCTCGGTGTGTGTCGGTCGCGTATATCGGAATGGAGCGCCATCACATGTTTGATGCTCAAAGATCATCAGCAAATCGCTGCCGAGTTTCGTGAAATGCAAATTCACCATTCGCTGTACGTCATTGCGGAAGCCATGCTGAACGACGAGCTCTCTCTGCTCCAGAAAATGACGGAGTGCCCAGTATTTTCGATCTTCATCGCACTCGCGGTTTTCCCCGGAACCGATGTGCTCAGTCCAAGTGACGGCACGTGTGCACAAGAAGGGAAGATCCATGACAGGTATCATGTGCTTCAGTCAGGCATCGAGTCGGATCTTGCAAGGCTTCTCGAGTTCTTGCAACGTGCGAAAGGTGTCCAGAAGAAGCAGCAGTTCGTATTGAAGATCATCCGACTGATGCTGCAAGGTCGCGACATGTTCTGGGACGCCTGGATGACTTGTCAAGGCCACGAGGTACTGTTGTCACTGCTCTCATCGTTCCACAATTTGAATGCGCCGGACACCCCCGAAGAAAACTTCGTTATTCTGGATGCCATTCTGGAAGTGATTTGCGCAACTTTGGACCCGGTGCGTCGTGACAATCAAGTATCCACGCTCCACTTCAGGAACGATATTGGGTATTCGACTCTGGCGAGCTGCGTGGTCACATCCGGTGTCCTGAAGACGGATCAGTTACCATCGGTGCTCAATCGCATGTTCGAGTTGATCACCGGACAAGAGCCACCGCGGAACAAGATCCGCAATCCTGATGCAGTGCAGGTGTTGTTTGCATTGCTACCACACCTCGGACCTACTGACGCCGAGAGTTGTCTGCGACGCTTACTGCCGAAGATCATCTCGAATGACGACATCTCATTTTCAAGAAAGAAACAAATATCAAGTCTTGTCGACGCCGGAGTCTTCCGCTGGATAGCGGAGCCGCCGATAATCGCTCTTCTGCAAGATACGGGGTCACCTTCTCAGCCTGCGTTACTCGACTTCGTGGTTGAGATGTCCAGAGAAGAGTTATCGACATCTCACCTCCGCGAGTATATTCGCGTGATCGCCAAGGGAATGCCGAGGTTACTGGGCAACCACTATAGTCCACAAAGCACCGGAGCTGAGGATCCTTCACCGGCGAGTGTGAAGCCAGAAGTGGCTGAAGAAGTTGGTGTGCGCTTGCTGAAGACTGCGTTAAAAGGATCACCAGTGCCTCAAGTGATGGTCGGAACGAACGTGAGGACACGCATGACGTCCGGCTACGTTCACATTACCAATCAAGGCGACCGTATGTGGCCACCATCGAATGGCTACACCTTTTCATGTTGGCTTCGCTTCCCTCCTGTCTACAAGAAACGGCGAGAGTCCTCTCCAGTCACACATCCAGTCGCAGGTGTACAACACAGCACAGTCTGTGTCGCGCTTTGTGAAGGGCCTCTGTTGGTGAAACTTGATGGGGACGATGCGGACATTATCGAATCGTACTGCGTTCTGGTTGGTGCTGAGTTATCGATGTTCGAGTCGGCTACAGCCGCGCGGAGTAGTGCAAGCGCCAAAGAAACTCTCACCGTAACGGCAGTTGCGTCGAGCGGTCATTCCGACTTCTACATCTGGTGTCATGACAAGCAATACGTAGCGAGATCTGCGGGTGGAGAAGCAACCGCAACTGAAATGTGGATCCGAGCACTTCAACAGTCCGAAACGATTAGTAGTCGAGCGGTTCCGAAGGTCAAGGCAACGGTGGAGGGTGGTACTGCGGAGGGCGCGTTGTTTGTTGGTGGTGAGGAGATTGCCTCGAACGAGCAATATTGTGAAGGTGACGGACTCGAAGGCTATGTGTGCTTGCTATCTGTGTACTCGCTCGAGGCGTCGGGTTGTTTCACACGCATATACTTCGACCAGGCATCTGGATGTCTTCGAGTGGACACAGGCTCAGCTACGAGTGGTCCGAGCGTGAATTCTGTAACCAAACGAACGTCAGTGGTATTCAAGAATGTTGATGTGAACCTCCTTCGTGCCGAGGTGCTTGCAACCGCGAGTGAAACCGACCCGGAGCTCAAAGAAAAGACAGCGCACTGGCATCACATCGCAATCGCTCATCGGAAATCGGCGCTCGGGAATTCACAGGCCACACTCTACATTGATGGCGTCGAGGTTGCCACGAAAAAGTTGTCTTATCCGTCGGCTCCCTCTGTCGGTGGCATGCAAGCCTTCATTGGAAAGGATATTCAGATCTGCGGCACATTTCCGGCTCTTCCTTGGCACCTCGGTCCAACATGGTTTGTCGATGACGTTCTGCCAGCCAATGCGATTGCGTGCATCTTCCTGCTAGGCCCTGCATTTCGTGGCCAGTTCGGTGGCCACGCCTACCGATCAATTGGTGATTGGCCTGACGCCATTGCAACGAACCAATTGGATCGAGCGACAAAGCGCCGGGTGGAAGTAGGTCGCGCGGCGAGACGAGTCCAGCTAACTCAACTGAGCAAGGCCGCTCGCCGACAATGGCTGACTTCGGAAGGACCATCATCCTTGTCAGGTGATCTGCAGTCAGCAACTGTGTTTTCAGAGTTGCTTGTCAAAAAGGAAGGCAGTGGTGAAGGCGTCGGTAGCCGGCCGTCCGAGTCAAAGAACCGCCAACGACAGCTGAAGTTGGGCGGGTTTAGCTCGTTTGTGAGCACCGAGTGCACCATGAGTGCGTTCGGCCTGGAGATCCTGGATGTGCTGAGTAGTTTCAGGCTACCCGAGAGCGACGTTCTCTTCTCGGTGAACACAAGTTTCGCGCACGATTACCCGAGAGCCCCAAGCAATGCTGCTCAGAATGGAGCCCAAGCTCAATTCATCGGCACAGAACGCTCGAATCCTCTGAACCTCGCAAAAGTTGCTCCATCTCTTGGAGGTGTCACACAGCTACTGCTCCCACTGATTGACAATGCGTGGCGATCCCACGAGCTCAAGGTTTCTTTGAAGATGCTGACGAGGTGCAACCGCGGAAATCCTTCGTGTCTGGCCGAATTCTTGGAAATGAACGGGTACTCCCTCGTTGCAAAGGTGATATGTGACCGCATGCACCTCGTAGATGATGCTGTTCTCAAGGCTGTGGTTCGGCTCGCAGTCAGTGGATCAATCCGCATTGAAAAACGGAAGAGTATCGTGCCTGCGACGAGTGGGTCGATTGCTCATTATCCACACCCAGTGGTTGTGGATTTCGCTGCTCTTTCCCAGATTGTGCTCTCCCATCAGCTGCGACGAAATCTGACAGCGAAGTACCAGCTTCACCTGATCGCGTACATCCGCCTCCTCATCGAGCCGGAGAACCCAAACGCTATTTTCAATGCCAGACAATTGCGGCAGTCGAGCTTTCTCCAGTGGGTATTGCTCTCCATGGGCGAGTTATGCAATCTGCCTTACTCTCTCGAAGAAGTCTCAGTACTGAGAGATCGAGCCTGTTTCCCAACGTTTGATGACGATGAGCACAATGATTTTATGGAGAAGCTAAAGGTGTTGCTCGAGATGTTCATCCACCTCGAAAATCATGTCGAGGATGTCACGAACTTTTCAGACTACCTCCTGCTCTCCAAGGCAAGGCAGCCTCCATTTACGAACACGAGAAGCCCGTTTCGTGTTGCCATTCTGCAGGTTTTGCTTCGTGAAATCGAGCGGCACGAGTTGCGAGGTCAGGAGACCAATGGGCCCACGGGGGCTGCTAAAGACAAGAAGGAAGAAGGTGAACCGTTCTCGGCAACAATGGTGGAGTCGGTGTTGTACGGTGGAGGCGGCACCACTTCAAGAAAGAAAAAAGACCGAACTGAGGGAGGGCTGGCGACGCTGATCTCCCCAACGTCTGTGGAGGGGACTCCATGTGAAGGAAGCGACGTCAACGGAAGCAGCTTGGAGACGTCGTTGTGTGAGATGATGCGTCGAAGTGATGACGGGCCTTTTGCACGGTTAGAGGCGCTGCTGTCGACTCGAATATTGCTCTCGCTCGCGCAGATTTCCCCCAGCTTCGCGCGCTATTTACTTCAAAGCCGCTTTCGGTTATCAAGGTTACAGAGTTTGCTTCAAGCTTACAGTGCCGATTGCGACTTCTACACGCCGTTGATCGCGTTAATCTCAAACATCCCCATTCGGGAGACAAAATACCAGGATCCAGTGCTTGCCTCAGAGCCTCCTCGTCAGTTCGCTCTTCCAACGCCTGGCGGCCAGTCAGCTTTGAGCGCCAGGAGGAGCCTCGATGAAGTGTGGGAATTGCTGGGATCTCTACTTCGCTTCAACTGTCAAGTGAAGACTGATATCGCGACCAAGGCTACCGTCGCTGTAGTGAGCCAATTGTCGTTCCAGGTGGAGGTCAGCGAAGTTTTTTTCACGAGCGTGTGCTCCTCCAGCTTCACCGTGCAGCGCTTGGTGGTGCAGTGCCTACTATGGCAGAATCCGAGTGAAGAGATCGCGACAACCAATGACTCTGACGAATTCACGTTGGCTTCTAGCCACGGGCCACCAGAGAACCTACCAGCATACAACTTGCTGCTAGCAGGTCAAACCCCGCAGACCCTCCAAGGCAGCCGGGCCCTCGTCTGTCTCGAATTTTTTAAGACGTATATCGCTCGGATTTTATTCGAGAGAGAGGACTTCGCAATGCATCTGATGTTCCTGCTCGACTGTATCGATGACGAGATCGGCAAGAACCCCACACAGTGCGTGCCCGACGGTCAGAGGTGTTGGCTTGCCTTGGTCGTACATGTCGTCAAGCACTCGAAGGCGTTGTCCGATAATTGCTCTTTTCTGACGCTCAAGAACCTGTGTACGCTCAGCACGGCGCTTGCTCGCTATTTGTTGGATGGCTCGAAGCATATGGGAGGCGGTGACGGTTCTGCAGCCGCACCAACAGCGTCAAGCTCGTCGCCTACACATGCCAGCGACGCAGTATGTTTCGGGACAGACATTCTCACGTTCTTCTTGAGCTCGGTTCGAATGTGTGCTGAAGCACACGTTACCCACGTTGTTGGTGTCGAAGACCAACAATTCTTCTACGGCTGCCTCGTGTACTGTGCACAAACCGCGCTACTCAGTGAGCTCAATGGCCCCCACAAGTGCAACTCACCCTCGTCGCGACTGCTCGACTGTCTCCTGAATTCGAAACACTTTTTTATTCAGCAGACTAAAGTTTCCAGCGTCATTATTTGCGGAAATGGACATCAACCCATGCATCCTGCCGACAGCGACACCGCGAACACGGCAACTCGAAGCCTGAACGCCCACCTGAACAAGATGAAGAGCCTGAGTGTGACACCTTTCCACAAGGAGTTTGGCATCGGTGCCGAGTCTGACCGCAGTTTCTTGCTTTCACTTGCTGCGGAACTGCTTCGCTGGCTCGTTGATGACTCGGAGCGTGTGCGATACGCCTCCATCTCGGTGTGGCAGTTCCTGTTTCAGCAGCGGATGGGTGTTCTCAAGGAATTGCTCATCGTTGAGCCGAAAGTGTCGCTTCTTCAGAACATGTCGTCGAGCAAGAAGGAAGCCATCGACGTGTATCATGGTGGGTTCGATCGGTTGCTAAACATCACGCCTCCCAGAACATCGAGCGACGTGTCTTCAGCGAGGATCAGCAGCGGCGAACTATCTGCAAGCCACGAGAGTTGGCTGCAGTTTCATCTTTGGCTCACGGAAAACTACGAGTTGCTGAAGGAGTTGATTTTGGCCCGGACCGAGCCGATCTTGCTGCACATGATGGAGATATTGCTGTCGTGCGAGTCTATTCGCAAGGTGAATCTTCACGGAAACGTGTCCAGAACGATGGCTCAAAGTGCTCAAAGTCTCAATCTCGATTTCTCCCGCTATGAAGTTCACGCACGGCCAACGAATGAACTGAGTGACGAGACCAACGCAGATGATTCTAACCTGGGCGGGTCGTCTTGCCGATTGGCGATGCAAAAGGCTCGGCTCCGATTAAGAAATGCAGAAGACAGTTCGAACGAGGAAATGCAAGATGCGATGCTTCAGTGGCGAGAAACTTCTGCGAGACTAGCACACACGCGCGCGATTTGGCACATGGGTATGTGGAGTGGAGCAGCGGGGGCAAATACGCCGTCCAAGGATACTCCTCTCTCCTGCGACGACACCAGAACTGGTTCTGGTTTGCGGTGTGCGAGCGCTAGCGCCGAGCCGTTCTACTTGGAGCGCAGTGTCTACCAGCAAAATGCATTCCAGTATCGACTCGACTTCACTGAAGGCCCACAACGCATGCGGCTTCGGCTAATGCGGAGCTATGCCTTCCACGCCGAGGAAGCGAAAGCGATCCAAGTGGATGATGTTCAACCAGGCACGGATGCGGCGGGGTCGGTCACAGAGAAACGAGATCCATTGCAGAGCAAACTTGAGTTTCACCAGTGTATTGATGCATACCGCGAATTCATGTTCATGCGATCGAAGGCGTCCGTGGCGAATGCTGAGCAAGGCAAGCAGCGAGACTTGAGCGTCTTGCAGCAGCTCACCCAGCGGTGCAACGTTGATCGCGTCAACAAGATTCTGAAAGGTGGGGTAAGCAGTCCACGGAGAAAGGAGATTTTGCGTGAGCCTGACGTAGTGGCGTGATGTGGTTGCTGTACAGGGGTGAACATTTCGGACGACCGACCAGAGTACGCAACAGCAGTGGCCACGACGATTTACGGCGAATTCTTAGAGGGAGATCGAGCAGCTCTTCTCAACGTGACGCCGAATGTTGCTGACGACGTTAGTGTGGCAATCGCGTCAGCTCGAAACCTATCAGACCCTATCGAGCTCTCTCCAACACTTTTCGACGTGGCAGATCTGGAAGCGATGCATGCAACACTTGGCGTAGGCGGTAAATTACCTCGGCCGAAGCACGCTGTCGCTGCTTATGATGCACACGAGTCAGATGAAGATGAAGAGGAGGAACTACATGGTGCAGAAGCCATCACTCAAGCTTCTCCAGTAGTGATGAGTGACTCGGAGGAATCCGGCTCCGACGAAGAACCATCCAAACGCACGAACTCAAATGGGTCCAAGAGAGGCAAGAGTGACTCTGCACGTGCGCTGTCGAACGTGCTAGCTGCAAAACCAGACAAGAATCAAGATGGGGCTGACAAGGAGACCAAATCCGAGGTCGATGCCAGCGCCAAGATCTTCGAGGGCTCTTCGGACTACGTCTACGGCGGTATCGCTCGGTTTTTGCACCGCGAGGACTACCCGCCTCTTCGATCATACAACGCAGCCTACGTTGTCGGCATGTCGAAGACTATGGGCGTGTTTCTCATCTGTCGAAATGCAGTGTACTTCGTCGGTGGCTACGGAAAAGTGTACAGCAACGTCGATGGAGCCGCGACTTCCGGGTCGGACCAGGAAGCGGCGGTAACGGCAAGTAACGGCGCCAACAATCTGATTTCACCGTCGAAACCCGTCGCAGGAAAGAAGAAACCCAAGAACCTGATTCGGGATACGTTCGCCGACATCGGTATATCGTTGCCCGGGTCTAAGAATGTCGACTCGCCGCTGTACACGATTGCTCCTCTGACAAATGACTCGGAAACAGCGCTGAGCCGTCCGTCTCCTCCAACTGCGCCAGCCTCAGCGTCACGTATCGAGCGATGGAGTATCAGGTACTCGAGTGTGAAAGAGTTCTACCGAATCAAGTACCAATTGCGTCCTATCGGCATCGAGTATTTCGACACGTTCGGGTCGACATTCTTCGTGCAGTACGAGTCGACTGTCGAGCGAGAGGAGATCGTCAAACTGTTGTTCCAGATGCCCATCGTCAATAGTGTCTTCTGGAATCCTTTGCTCCGATCCAGTGCGCTGTCGTTGTCAGTGAAGCGAATCCGCCAGGCGCTGACAAAGCGATGGCTCAAAGGCGGGATCTCGAACTTTGAGTATCTCATGCACCTGAACACGATGGCCGGCAGGAGCTTCAACGATATCACCCAGTACCCCGTGTTTCCCTGGATCCTCGCAGATTACAGCAACCAGTTTCTGGATCTGGAAAGTCCGTCGACGTTCCGAGATCTTTCGAAACCGATGGGAGCATTGGGCGACAATCGTGCTGCGCTCTTCCGTGAACGATTCGCAGCGATGAACTATGACTCTGCTCACGGGCCGATGGACGCTCCGGCATTCCATTACGGTACACACTACTCGTGTTCAGCGTACGTCATCAACTTCCTGATTCGGCTCGAGCCGTTCTCACAACTCGCTCGCGACTTGCAGGTAGGTCGAGAGCGGAATGCTGCATCTCCTTCGTGAGTGACTGACAGTTGCTGGTATTAAAGGGCGGTTCATTTGACCACGCAGATCGCCTATTTCGAAGCATCCCGTCGTCGTGGCATTCGGCATCGACGGAAAACCTGCAGGATGTCCGAGAGCTCGTGCCCGAGTTTTTCTTCTTGCCCGAGTTCCTCTACAATGCCAACAACTACGATCTCGGCACCACGCAAAGCGGGGAGGTCGTGTCTCACGTGAAGCTCCCCGCGTGGGCGCACAATGATCCGCGTGAGTTCGTCCGACTTCACCGCTGTGCACTGGAATCCAAGTACGTGTCCGAGCATCTGCACCAATGGATCGATCTCGTGTTTGGCTGCAAGCAAACTGGAGTGGCCGCTCTGGAAGCGCAGAACGTGTTTATGCATTTCACATACGAAGGAGCCGTCGACCTGGACGCGATCGACGATCCGGTGATGCGAAACGCCATGCTTGCTCAGATTGAAAACTTTGGGCAGACACCGTCCAAGCTCTTCACCGCTCCGCACCCGGCAAGGAAGGTCCCCACACTCACCAGCCAAGCGTTGCTTGCTGAATCAGCCTCGACAGCGCTTCCATCTACCCTTGGTGCGGCGCCGCCAGGGATCGGACAGCCCTACGAAGGAAATACGATGGGGAGTATCGAGGCCTACGTCAAGTGGCATACCCCACTAGCCCCCGCGCTCGTCTCGATAGGGCAAGACTACGTCTTCCTGCGGAAGCATTCGACGACCAATACTCTTGAGGCCGCCGTGGGTGATGTTCGCGTCGTCGGTGACAAGTTTCTCTGCCGCGGCGTTGGTTGCACGTTCATACCGCCTCGCTTCACGAAATACTTGGAGTGGGGTCGATCCTTCGACGGCACGATGAAGCTGCGTGTCCACAGCAGCTCCGCTCGCCACCGAGAGGCGAACAAGATCGTAGGAGTGATCGACGGCGCACATCATTCTCGCGTGAACTGTGCGGCCTTCTCGGAGGACGGGGTCGTGCTCGTCACCGGAGGCGACGACGCAGTCGTGAACGTTCTCGAGTGTGCTAAAGCCCACGGCCAGCGGTTGTTCCGACAGATATGCAAGCTAGTCGGCCATGATGACGCCGTCACGAGCGTCGCGATCGATCGAGCGCTCAACCTCGTCACCAGTGGATCAAGAGAAGGGTGCGTAATCGTGTGGGACCTTCGAACGCGGACATTCCTCCGTGAACTCGGTGGCCACGCTGGAGCGATCGTCCAAGTCTGCATCAACAGTGCGAGTGGAAACATTGTCGCGTGCACATCAACAGAACTTCGGTTGTGGAGTATCAATGGGGACCTGCTTGCGGCGACGACAATCCAGGCCGTCGGACTGGGTGTTATTGTACGTGATGTGGCACCGTTGCAGCCCCGCTCTACTCTGACTTATTGTTCATGTTGTGGGGTGTCTAGACGAGCGGACTTTCGACCAACTGCGAGAGCTGGCAACACGGTATATTCGCCGTCACCGGACATTCCAACGGCACGATCGCACTATGGGGATTGCTCTTTCCGGCCGATATTGCTCGGGAGAAACGCAAGCAGAGTAACGGTGCAGAGACATCGAGCGACCGATGCTCCAGCTCGTCCAGCTTCTCGTCGGGTTCGCTGAAGGGCGCAGTCCGTATTGGCAGTTCCTCACGGGGGAACTTTACTGGCGAACCAACCGTACTGAAGGCCATCCCGACATGCCGCTTTGAAATCAAGAAGCTGTTGGTGGATCACCGCTCGGCCATCACGGCACTCAGGCTCGGCGTCGAGCAGCGCCAGCTCGTTTCAACTGACGTGGATGGCAACTGCATTCGCTGGGTTGATGACAGCATCAGCCCCAACGCCATCTAGAATACATGTTTTGTACGCGGACCACCGGACGCCTGCGTTGATCGTACGACAGCGCAGCCACCGCCACGATGGATTAGCAAAACATCCAGTCGTTTTCAAGGTGATCCGTTGAAGCTCAGGAGCTGAGCAGCAATGTTCTCTGTCCAGCAGCTCGCAGGTAGGCAGGCGTGATTTCCGGTGTCCAACGCTTCGCGTTTCATGCACAGATCTCAACTAACAAGGAGGGACGTGGCTGGCCCGAAGGATTGATTGCAATGAGAACATTGAAACGGCCAAGCGCAACATGGCTGCGACAGGTATCAGCCGACGCCTCTTCAGGGTACGTTTCGCGATAGGGGCGCGCCCCTTCCACTTTACCGCATTGGCTTTGCCTGTCGTGTGCTTCTTCTCTCCGTTACTAGCCCACTGGCAGTTCAAGTGTGCGACGTGTGCGACACGTGCGGCAACGGCCAGCTCCACGGGATTCTTCATTATCAGACGCTCAAACGTCGAAGCGACTCGGTTTGGCGCCAGCATTGATCCACTCGAAGAGTTCCACGTCAAGATGCGGTCGCCAGAAGGTTCCCGCCGGATACTGTCGTCACGAGGGCTGGTCCAAGTTGTCATGGGCCTCATGGCAGCGTTCGTGTCTGCGTCTTCTCTCACGAAGGAGGTAGCAGCAGCTAGTGTTGCCAGCGACGGCACTGCTGCGTCTGCTAAGAAAGCCAATCACCACCACTGCGTACACGAGGAAAAGGCCCGCCGCTTCGAGGAATCGGTCGACCTCGATTCTCTAGTGGCTCCGCAGCTGCTCACCCCGCTCGAGAGCCTCAGCGAGCATGAATTGAACACGTACCTCGATATCATCGGCGCCAAGCGGAACCTCCGATCACGGTCGGGACCTCGCTCGCTCGCTGCATCTGCTGCCTCTACTTCTTTTCAGCCCATCCGGATCGCGTTTGACTTGTCCAAGCTGACCAGTGATCCGGGGTACGTGTGCACTCGAGAAGGAGAGACCGTGGATGTGGACGGCGCATCCTACACGTGCACAAGCGGCGACGTGCTCACCTCGGATAAGCGGGACTTCATCGTCACCGTGTTGCTCAAGGCAATCGAAGACTACTTCGAGGACATCCTCTCGGTGCAGCGAGTCGTGGGCAACCTGATCATCAAAGGAATAAGTTGTTCCTCCACCGACGACTGGGCGTGCTGTGCCAGCTCGATCCCGTCGAGCTACAAGACGCAAGGTGTCGCCGACGCGGACTACGTACTCCACGTCACGGGGCGACCCACGACGGGCGCGACCATCGCGTGGGCGTTACCATGCAACCTCGACCAGTACGGACGGCCGATCTCTGGTCAGGCGAACTTCGGTCCTGGACGAATCGATCCAGTGTCACCGGCGGCGAGGACGGGACAAGTTGGTACAGCCCTCCATGAGATGACCCACGCGCTCGTGTTTTCGCAGAGCCGCTTTGCTGACTTCCGACAACCGCTGAATGGCGCTAAGTGGGGGTACACCAACGTCGTCTCGCAGGCGCAGCGCGCCGGCAGCATCTGGGTCAGCAAGATCGTCACGCCGAGCGTGGCCAAGTACGCCAAACAGCAATTCAATTGCCAG
>JAADVV010000111.1:0-26937 GCA_023335905.1 Pythium pyrilobum | reverse complement strand
CCCCCCCCCCCCCCCCCCCCCCCCCCCAGTTTGCGCGGAAAAGTCGATGGAAGAACTGACGAGTATGGTGGGGGAAACCATTGTTTGCTAGGTGACGACGCAGATCTCGACGTGGAAGGATCCGATCAAGACGGCCGGCGCGAACGTGGACGGCACGGCCGCGGGGTACATCCCGAGCGCGTTTGTGGCCGCCGGACGCATGCAGCAGGGCATGGGCGCGCCCTACGTGCCGCCTCCGCCGCGCCGCGAGAAGGCCACGGCGCTGTACGACTTTATGCCGCAGGACAAGTCGACGCAGCTGCGGCTGCGCAAGGGCGACGAGATCGACATCATTCGCAAGGACACGGACGGCTGGTGGTTTGTGCTCGTGGACGGCGAGAAGGGACTCGTGCCGGGGTCGTACTTGCGCGTGGAGAACCCGACCCCCGTGGGGCCCGACCCCACCATCTTGGCCGCGCGCGAGGCGTCGAACCAGCGCTTCATGCAGTGGCGTCAGACCGCGGGCGACCAATTGCAGCGTGGCAGTAACGGCGATTCCAACGGCGCAGCGACCGAGTCCCCCGCTGGTCCGAACATTGCGATTGACGACGGCACGCCACGTGGGCCGGACGCACGCGCGAGCGATGCCGTGGAGGACAAACCGAAGGTCGTACGCAAGCTCAAGAAATGTCGTGCGTGTAACGAGACGATTCTGGGCCGCACCAAGAGCGCCAAGGGCGAGATCTTCCACGAGATTGTGGGTGTTACCATTGAAAATGGTGTACGATGTCGTTTGAGAGAACTGACGATGGATGAAATGCTGCTGCATTTTGCGCAGTGTCTTATTTGCCGTGGCTGCCGCGAGTCGATTGAAGAGGAGGACGAATTTACGATTCTCAAGAAAAAGGTGAGGTGTGACGCCTTGTGTTGTGTACTGGACATCGGACCCTGATGGCGTTGGTCACGTAGGCGTATCATGCGGACTGCGCGAAGGAAGTCATCTACTGCCGAGTCTGTGACAAGGTGAGTCGAGTCTCTTTTGCCGAGCAATTATTTGGTATTTCGTTGCTCACTCGGCATTACTCCCCAACAGGAAATTCTCGGTCGATCGTATAAAGCCGGCGGTGCTACTTTCCACAAGCTGTGCATGACATGTCCGCAGTGTCAGAAGCCGTTCGAAGAGAGTGAGTCGATCGCTGGATGCCCATGGCTCCAATTGTGCTCACTCGTGTTATGCTTTGCTCGCAGACGGTGCAACGATTGAAGGTGATATCCTCTCGTGCAACGCGTGCGTGGAAGAGAAGAGTAAGTCTCACTCGTATATCGCAGTCAAATATGTATACTCGAACTCATCTAACTGATGGCGATTTTCCAGAGCGTAAGGAAGAAGAAGCCAAGGCTGCTGCTCGAGCCGCTGAAGAAGCGCGAATTGCCGCTGCGAAGGCGGCGGAGGAAGCTCGACTTGCTGAAGAGCGTGCGGCTGCAGCCCGTGAGGCAGAAAAGCGAGAGGCAGAAGAGCGAATGGCCGCTGAGCGTGCTGCGGAGGCCCGTGCTGCCGAGGAACAAGCAGCTGCGGCCAAAGCGGCTCAGGAGAAGGCTGCCGAGGCCGCTTTGCTTGCCGAAGAAAACGCCCGTGCATCGCAGCGCGAGTCCGAGAAGAGCGTTGCGCTGACCAGTCAACGAAACACCCACCTCGGAAACAGCTTCGTCGACACGTCGAACCTGGACGAATTTGATCTTGGAGCCGCCACCGCTGATCGCAACACGAACGAACGCATCTCCGATGGCACCGACCTTGATTTCGAGAACGACTACGGTGGCAGTTTCATCTCGCTCAACGGTGAGCGTGATTCACTTCGCCTCTCTCAAGTCATCGATTTCGGTGCTGTGAATGCCTTCAACTCGAGCTCTCGCAGTACGAACAATGATCGTATGTCGACACTGTCCGACTTCAGTACCATCTCTGAAAACGATGATTTCGATGATACGACGAACATTGTTGGTAACATCGGTGGTGGATCGAAGGTGAACCACTCAACGCTTGAAGAAGTCATCTCGGAAGACGAAGAGGAAGAGAGTGAGCGCGAAGCATGCGGGGGATGTGGCTCCGTCTTGGAGGGCGAAGCCATTGGTGCCCTGAACAAGTACTTCCACTACGAGTGCTTCAAGTGCAGCCATTGCCACAAGGTCATTGCTGAAGATGATGGATATGCCGAGAAGGACAACATGGTAAGTCGCATGACTGCTTGGCTTCAAAGGCGACGTTCTCAATGACTGACCCTCCAAATCAGGCTTTCCACCAGGGTTGCTACCAAGCGCGTTACAGCAAGCGCTGTTGCCGGTGCACCAAGGTAATCTCTGTTCCGTGCATTTCGCTTGGATGACAGGTCTCTAACTATAGTTTGCGGTTACTTTCGCTGAGCAGGTGCTCAAGGGCAAGGTCGTGAAGGCGTTGGATACTCTGTACCACCCAGATTGTTTTGTTTGTTATCAGTGCAACTCTTCGCTCTCAGGTACTGCGATCCTGCCGTCTTGCATGCTGAGCAAAGTCAAATGCTGACCTACTCACTTCTACAGAGAGTTTCTTCGAGCATGACGGCCAAGCAGTGTGTGCCCAGTGCAAGCACATCGCTATCACCGCCAATGCTGCTCCTATTCCGTGCGTTACACAATGCCGCTGTGATACACAATGATGATAGTGCTGACGCTGTGTGTACGATGCAGAGATGACCCTGTGGCAATCAGTGTTGGCACGGTGGGCTACCACTTCGCTGCCCAAGATGAAACGCAGGTCACGATCATGCCTGGTCAGCAAGTGTCGATCCTCCAGAAGGACGATGACGGTTGGTGGTTTGTTGATTTGGATGGACAACGAGGATACGTCCCAGGCTCCTACCTGATCGAGCACCCGGTCGCGCCTCGAAAGACTTCGTCGAAGAAATCTCAGAAGATGCAGGAGAAGGTCGAGCCGAAGCCCGAGCTGAAGGTGGAACCACAACCCGTTGCCGCCCCGGCGAAGGTACCGGGGCTGTGCAGCGAGTGCAACACGCAAAACCCCGGCATTGCACGGTTCTGCCGAAGCTGCGGCAATAACTTGATGGAGTAGATATATCCGAGTCGTGGCGATACTTGTCGCAGGTGAAGAAGAGCTTAGAAGAAACTGCCTTCTGCATGGCCCGTGCGTTGAGGAAGCGTATCGCCCCGTTCCGAAATGAAGGTTTGGTTTCTATTTTTTTATGCGTGAGGGTCGTGGGCCACGACTCGTGGCGTCGTGTCGCTCGTTCCTTTGTAGACTGCAAAGGAAAGCGACGGTTGCTGCATTCACGCCCACGTCGCACAGTTCTTCGCTTGTTGTGATGTGGTCCAACTTGGACAATTGCATTTTTCATTCCACGTTTTGCCCAGCAGCAGGTCAGTAAAGATGTTGGCGCGCCTTGTCCGAGCCCAAGCTGGCGTCGCCAGCCGTGCCGCTCACCGCGGTGTACCCTGCGCGAGTTACTCGATGTGGGATCGAGTGCGTCCGTCTCTGTGGCATCCGATGGCGACACTTGAGCAATCGATGATGGAGATGGATCGACTGGCATCGCATATGTTCTCGGCGCCTTCCCAGTTCGTGCAGTCGATGGTGCCGCGCATGCATTCGGACGACGACGAGTTCTTCAAGGATCTGGTGACGCCGTCGTCTTCGAAAGAAGGCAAGGGAGATGGGGCGAACAGCGAACACGACGAGCGCAAGAAATCCAAGGCGACGAAGGACTCTGCTGACCAGTCGTACTCGTCGTATTCGTACTCGAGTTCGACGATCTTCGACGATAATGGTCATCGTGTGACAAGTGTGCGTCGCCGCTACGAGGATTCCACCGGACGCCTCAAAGCTGTGCATGAGCGGGAAATCGACGGCAAGAAACTCAAGTCTGTTTGGCACCGCAAGCAAAAGGATGATGAAGGCGACCACAAGACACTCACAGAGTCGACGAGCGTGGAGGAATTCGAAGAAGCGTGGAAGCAGACACCGTTCGGTAAGGCTGAGGATCAGCATCAAGTCGCCGGGGATGGGACACATGCCAAGCGCGAGAAGGAAGCCGACAAGGTGGTTCCAGGTCTCGACTACGGAGCGGTTGAGCAGGTTACGGAGAAGGACGTTGGTGAGGAGGGCAAAGGCGTGACGAAGGAGGCGCAGAACCGCTCGCGCGACGACGCCATCGCGCAGGCTTCCAAGACCCAGGAGGAAGAGACCACGCCGCCCCAGTACACCTCAGGTGCCCCTGGCTACACGTAAGTGAAGCACACACGCGAGAAGAATTGAGAGGGGGCGAGAGAGAATGAGAGAGTGAGAGAGAAGAGCGAGAGGTCTATGGTGGGAGGGACCTCCGAAAGTGCATGTTGAAGTGGCTCAGCAGTTTATTTACATCTAGCGCAAATCGGTTCGTATCACATTGGTTGTATTAGGGTGAGACCTCAAGTCTAAACCTCGCCCACCATGTTGTTGAGCGTTATTACTCTCCAGAAAGTGGTCTGGAGAAAGCGTTGTGACCATTCTCCGGAGGCACCACGACGGTGGCCGAAAATCTGGATTTGTTTTTCTTGCTCCGACTTGTGTATTAAGTCGAGTTTTGTGCTCTATGAATTCAATCATGAAATAAGTCATTTTTCACCTTCATCTGAAAATTGCATTCTTTTGAAATTATCACAATATAAATTGCATCGAAATTCTCCCGATATTAATTATAATACCTTATAGAGTCGAACTCTGAAGGCCGTTTTATTAACATCAAAACCTCAAAAATGCCAGTGTCTCATTTTTCAAGTGATGGTCAATCGCGCGCGCTCCGACTAAGTACGAAGGCTATGTTTGAAGTGATTCTGTGTTTTTGTTGGTGTTGGATGTGTGGGTCGCCGTGTCACTAATCGGAAATCCCTCCCGCCGCGCCAACGGCAACAACGCCGAACGGGTAAGCCGCACCCCACTACCTGATCGGATGGACGACGCGCTGGACGCGCCCGTGGCCATGGACGACGAACTGGAGGACGTAGCCGACACAGTCGATCACCAGGCCATGCGTGCCGGCGGCAGCCTCAAGACGACGTCGGTGCGCGTCAATGGCGTGGGCGTCGACGTCGAGATGGATACCGCCACGACCGCCAGCGGCAACGCCGAGTCGCGCCAGTGGATGGCGTCGCTCGAAAAAAGCATCCGCGCGATCGTCAGCATCCGCCTCAACAGCGTGCGCGCCTTCGACGGCAACGGCGCCTCGTTCAGCGTCGCCACGGGGTTCGTGGTCGACATGGCCCGCGGCATCATCCTCACGAACCGCCACGTTGTCACGCCCGGCCCGGTCGTCGCGGACGCCATCTTTTTGAACAAGGAAGAGGTCGATCTCGTGCCCATCTACAGGTCCGCTCGCTGTGTAGTCGTGATCGCTGCGGGGGGAGAGAGAATGCCTGGTCTGACGGATTATGTGTCGGAACTATAGAGACCCCGTGCACGACTTTGGGTTCTACCGCTTCGATCCGGCCAAGGTGAAGTTCCTTGAGCTTCACGAGATTCTCCTGCAGCCGGAGGGCGCCAAGAGTACGTCGCTGTGCGCTCCTGTGTGGCAGTTCTGTGCGGATACTGACAAGGATTCATCGTATTGCTGCAGTTGGTGTGGAGATTCGCGTGGTGGGTAATGATGCCGGCGAGAAACTTTCCATCTTGCCCGGTATCCTGGCGAAGCTTGATCGCGACGCGCCCAACTATGGGTCCAGTACGTACAACGACTTCAACACGTTCTACTACGCGGCCGCGAGCAGCACGTCCGGCGGATCCAGCGGATCACCCGTGCTCAACATTGACGGCTGTGCGATCGCGTTGAATGCTGGCGGCGCAAAGAAAGCTGCGTCGTCTTTCTACTTGCCGCTTGACCGCGTCGTGCGTGCGTTGAAGTTCGTGCAGCAAGGGAAGACCGTTCCACGTGGCACGTTACAGACTATTCTGCGACACACGGCGTTTGACGAAGTGCGACGTCTGGGTCTCACAGCGGAGACGGAGGGTCTCGTTCGTGAGAAGCACCCCCAGGAGACAGGCATGCTCGTTGTCGACCAAGTTGTTCAAGGTGGCCCCGCCGATGCGAAACTTCAGACGGGAGATGTGCTCATCCAATTCTCCGGGGAGTACGAGACGACGTTCCTCAAGATCGAGGACCATCTCGACTCGCACGTAGACGACACCGTGAAGATTGTCATTCAGCGAGGTGGTGAAACTCTTGAAGTCGACGTGACGATCCAAGACCTGCACTCGATTACGCCGGATCGGTATCTGGAGATTGGCGGAGGCATTGTGCACTCGCTCTCGTACCAACAGGCAAGGAACGCGTCGCTTCCTGTGGGAGGCGTCTACATGGCTCAAGCTGGCCACATGTTCCTCAAGGCGCACCTCACGCAGCCCAGTATTATCACCGCCGTGAATGGCACGCCGACTCCCACTTTGGACGAGTTCATCCGCGTGATGTCCGCGTTGCCGAACGGTTTTCGTACGGTGCTACGGTACTTTATGATCCGCGATCGCCATCGCGTGCGTACGGCATTCATCATGATGGATCGCCAGTGGTTCCCGATGCAAGTGTCGGTTCGTAATGACACGGACGGGCTTTGGTATGCCGCGCCGTGCAAGGATGTTTCACCCAGTCAAGATTTGCCCAAGTCGATTCCAGAGATTGCCCCGTCACCGCTCAGCTTCCCAGGTGGTAGTGCGCTCGGCAAGAAGCTTCTCTTGTCGCTCGTCATGGTCTCGTTCGATATTCCGTATATGGTGGATGGTATCTCGAGCTCGAGCTACCACGGCGTCGGACTTGTCGTGGATGCCGACCGTGGCTTCGTTCTTGTGGACCAGAACACCGTTCCAATTGCTCTGGGCGACGTGCTGATTACCATCGCAGCATCTATCGAGATTCCCGCGAAGGTGGTATTCGTGCACCCCGTGCACAACTACTCAATTGTGCAGTACGACCCCAAGGAACTTGGCGAGGCGTCTCACTTGGAGAGCGTGCAGTTCTCCGACCGATCCCTCGACGTAGGCGACACGTGTGACTACATCGGCCTCAGCAGCACCTGGACCGTTGTGACGATGAAGTCGTTCGTGACGAAGATCGATCGTCTTGTGCTGCGTGACTTCCAACCGCCGCGCTTCAAGGCCACCAACGTCGAAGTTCTCCACTTCGATCGGATCACCAAGTCCGTCGGTGGGGTCTTTATGGATGACAAAGGGCTTGTCAATGCCCTCTGGTTGTCGTTCAGCTATCAAGATACGACCGGGAGGAAAGAAGTCTTCCGCGGTCTGCCTGTCAACGTTGTTCTGCCGGTGATCGCACAGCTTCGTGCTGGAAACATTCCCAGTGATGTCACGCTTTTGCCAGCTCAGCTGCTCACGTATCCGCTCTCAAAGGCACGCTCAGGACTAGGATTGTCCGACGAATGGATCAAGAAGCTCGAACAACGCTATGAGGACAAGCGTCAGATCCTGGGAATCAAGCGCAGCGCGGCAGGCACAGACTGCGCGAAGAAGCTTGAGAGCGGGGATTTGCTACTCGCCATTGATGGACAGGTGATGGTGCGCGACTTCGACGTCGAACAAGCCGCCGCTGACAAGCCTCGAGTATCTATGACGATTCTTCGCGACCAGAAGGAGTTGGTCGTCGACTTGGAGACTTCCCAGCTTTCCGCGATGGGCACGGACCGTGTCATCATCTGGTGTGGTCTTGTCATCCAGCCTCCGCACTACTCAGTCGCGTGTCTAGGGTACATCCCTGAAGAAGGTGGCGGCGTGTACTGCTCGCGCTGGTGCTATGGATCTCCTGCCCACAAGTACGGACTTCGAGCAACGATCTGGATCGTCGAAGTCAACGGAGAGAAGACGGAGACCCTCGACGACTTCCTCCGCGTCGTGACGAAGCTAAAGAACGCCGACTCGGTGCGCATCAAGACCATCTCACTCAACACAAAACCCAAGGTTTTCACGCTGAAGACCGACTACCACTACTGGCCGACTGTGGAGCTTCGCCGTGAAGGCTGGGACTGGAACTACGTCTCCCACGCGTCGTTGTGAAGACAAGCAGGTACAAGTGAGTTAGCGAATAGTGAGATGGCAGCCCTCCGATGATATTAGTTTTAGCCCAAGCCCAACCAAGAACCGAGTACCGACGACAAGCCAAGTTCGAGCGACGTCGAACCACTTGACGCAAATCCCCCACCCCACTCTCCTCCTGCCCTCAAACTTTCTGAACGCTGCCAGACCCCGCTTTGCCTCCAAATCAAACCCTCCCATGTTGGCAAGTTGTTGTCGCTGTCATGCGTAACCTTCCAGGAGGCTACGCAAAACTCACATAAAAGTTCTAGTGCGTTTCCGATATTTTAGGAAATCCATTCGGGGTCGGTCATTTTCGAAAGAATACATTTCGCTAGTGGTAAAATATTTTCTTACGACCATCACTCTCGCTCTTGCGGCTTGGCGCGCAATTTTTGTTCCAGCTCGTATCCAAAGAAGGAGCGAGGCGACATCGCAAGCCCAAGGCAGTGGCGCACGCCATGAGACGCTACGCGCGCGCCGCGATACCTCGTCAGGCGCGGCAACACAGGCGATGCGGATGGCCGCAATGGACAGAGCGAGCGCTGATGCTCGTGGTGGTGGCGGTCGCGACAGTAGCCATGCTGCCTGTGCGTGTCGGCGCGGCCGTGTTTCGCGCCGTCGACAACGCACGCCCGAGCGACGGGCTCGTCGAGCTCATGCCCTGTACGCCGGCGTGGTGAAGTGCACTCGCAGATGGCTGTGTATCGTAGACTGATGCTGTTTTATGTTCGTGGTGGCCTCGCTACTGTAGTCCTGCCGTCCGTGGTGTACGACAACCTCGACGGCGGACGCACCGTCGCCGTGACGACGCCCAGCACGGGCGCGCTGCTCGTCCACGCCAACTACCAAATGGTGCGCCCAGTTCCTAGTGTTATGAGGTAGAGATAGACGACCGTCGATGGGCGTCAGACTGACCGTCGTGTGTGTTTGCTCGTGCCGAAGGATCCGCGGTGCTACACCGAGCGCGTCGTCGACTCGCGCCTCAACTCACCAGGTCCGCCTCGCCTGGTCCACTCGCCTCTCCGTGTACCTCTCTCACGCTTTCCCCATTGCTTCCCCCCCTACAGCCCCGCAGCACCCACTCGTGCGCATCTCGTACACCTCCAAGCGGCTCACCAAGACGTACCGCGCCGGCCAGGCCGCGGCCTTCAAGAGCGACTTTGACAACGCGACAATGCCGACCGAGAGCGAGGGCTTTTGCCAGCGCGAGCTCACGGCGTTCGACCGATTCACGAACGCGCGGCGCGACGCGTGTGGCCGCGCGGCCAAAGTCTCGACGAACGTCTCGTTCCTCGTGCAGATCGAACTGGTCGAGCCGGGCCCGAACGCGACGACCGCGTGGTCGTGGTTCCTCGGACTGCCGTTGCGAAGCGGCAGCGGCGTCGCGGTCGCCGTGGACGGACAGGTCGTGCGGGACTCGCTGGCCACGAGCGGCTACTGGGCGGGCCGCGTCGCGATGATGCAGCGCGTGGACACGGCGCTCGCGCCCGGACGCCGCGTGGTCCAGATCTACGCGAGCGCCGCGCAATTCGAGCCGTCGTCGATCTACTTTTCGCGCGCCGACTCGGCTGTAGTGCCGCTCTCAGCGTCAGCCGTGATCGGCGAGCTCACCAGGTGGATGCCGCTGCTGGACGCGGACGACGCGACGGCGTCGGCGGTCGCGAAAGAGCGGAGCGCCACCAAGAATGACGTCGCGCGGCGAGTCTCGACTGTGCAAGTCCAGCGGTTGGCGGTGCGCGGCCAGTACGGCGTCCAGATGCGCAGCGTGGCCAACCCGAGCTGCAAGTCCTCGTCCCCGTTCAACGCCACGTCCAGAATATCGGCGACGTTCCTGCCGACCGCATCGGCGGGATCCGCTCGCTCGACCGACTTGGTGTCCACGCTGTCCAAGAACGCCAAGTTTGATCTCGTGCCTGGCGCGAGCGTCTCCCTTCCCCGCGGAGCGGATGCCGGCGTCGTCCTGGCGTTCTTCACGGGGCGGTTCTTCGTGGACGACGCGACGGCCAAGGCCTTTTCGCTCGATCTCGCGTTCGGGCTCGACCGCGCAGTCCCACCCGCGTCGCAGTACCGCATTGACCAGCGGTTCATCCAGCCGGCGGGCGCTGCAGTGGACTTCTCGACATTTTACCAGGCGCCAGCGGGAACACTAACGACTGCATCTGTGGTGGCAGCAGCGCAGTATCTGTACACTGGCGCGAAGAGTGCGAAGATCATCGGCGCACGCGTCCATGCCGTCTTCCTGCCAGCGGCGGTGCTAGTGTCGGTGAAAGTCGATAACACCTCCGTACAGCAAGCGGCGACAGTGCTCACGAGAGACATCGCCGTGGCAGTGCCGAGCATTGTGATCGTCCGCGTGTCTGCTGTCGCTTGCCGAAATGCCGCAAACGAGAGACTGCAGGCGCAGCTCCGACGAGACGGGCAGCCGCTGTTCGACGGCATTTTCGTCTCGGTGACGGACACCGCGACGGTCGGCTTGTGTGAAGCGCTGGTCATGCACTCGGTACTCGATGAATCGGCGGGGTCGATACAAGTGGCGCTGGACGTCACGACCTCGTCGAAGGCGGGCTATCAGCTCACGAACATCGAGGCCCACTTCGTGACCACCGACCGGGGCGCGACGTTGTCGAGCGACCAGTGCCAGGCGATGTGTGGGAGCCACTACCTGTGTAAGATGGGGGTTCTCAACAAGATCTCGCAGAGCTGCAACCTATACATGGGTGTGAACAGCTCTGCTGCTGTCGCGGACACGGGGCGAGCGTCGTTCTTTCGAGCACAAGACCCGTCGGCGACGGAGAACCTGTGGAGCTCCTGGAGGCTGAACAAATGGCAGAGCGTTGGCAACGACTCCATGATCGCGTCTTGCGCGGGCGGTACTTGCGACTCGTTCGGCTGTGCCACTTCGCGCAGCATGGCGGAGCGATGCCGATGCGTGTGCCGAGCCACGGCGGGGTGCGTGGGCTTCATGTACGACAACGACAAGTGTTCCCAGGTGTCGATCTTGATGGCTCAGCAGGCGCTCCAGTCGGGGAGATTCAACAGCGGCTACGGCACGACGGTGATCCACCTCAACGTGCCGTCGAGTTGTAGCGCCATCAAAGCCGACGCCGTGAACGCGACATCCGGGATGTACGCGATTGCGACGCGCGCTGGCATGCTTCGCGCGTACTGCGACATGGCTGCGGACGCCGGCAAGGGCTACATGGTCGTCCCGTGCGACACCGGCTCGTCCGATGCGAGCTGCCAGACCACCGCTTCCGCTGACGATTGGGACAGCTGCAAGGCCATGGGGCTCCGCATGGTAGTGCCTCGCTCAATGGCGCACTTCAGCTCCATACACGCTCAGTACGGTGCGTCGTATTTCGCTACCGTCCCGGGCGTGACGAATGCAGCCAAGAAGACTGCACTCGATCTCCCGACGGACAATACGGGAACGACCCAGTGGGCCGCCGTGGACTCGGGCAAGTGGTGGCTTCGCGACGTCGTCGGAGAAGATGATGACGCGATTGTTGCTGCACACTATGTGGACAAGCGGCGGTGGCTTGGGATGCACTCGAATGCGGAAGCGCAGAGTGTGTCTGACGGTATTCGGCTGTCGTTTGATGGGAGGGGGATCCCGACGACTCGGTATCTGTGTTCGACCAACGATGCCGCTCCGTTTCAGTACTGGAGTGCAGTTATCCGTGACGCCTTCAACGGGAACGGAGACGACAACCTGTGGACGGCGTCGTGGGGGGCAGATCAGTCCAAGTGGTACCCGCTCTGCGAAGGCATCTCGCTGCTTGGTGGCCAGCCGTTCGTCAAGTCTGGTGCGTTCGTCGAAAAGGCAGTCACGCGCACGCTCAACACCGGATTCCAGTCGTCCAATGTCCGCATCTGCTTCACGTATTATTACGTCTTCGACTCGAGCTCGATCTTCTCGAATAGCTGGTCCGCGAAGGTCGACACGGCCACACCAAAGAATATCCGTATCTCTCTGGGCTCGAGGTTCGTTCGAAACGAAGTCGTCAACGAGACCACGCCGTACTGGTGCTCGGATCGCAGCCTGTACTCGTGGTCCAAGGCGGCGACGTTTTACCGCGGTAGACGGTGTTTCCTCGTACGCAATTTCAGTAACAAGACGACGACGCTTCAGTTCGCGACGGATTTCCCGAGCTCTTCGTACGCGACGGCATTCGGTATCGACGATGTCTCGATGGAACTCGACTACACCTTCAAGACGTCACTCGGCTTGTCGGCCGACGCGCCAGCGTCGTCGTGCTCTCAGTTAAAAGAGACTAGAGAGGCCATCAACGACCCTAATCCGGATGGGTTGTACTACGTGCAGTACGACGCCGCGTCTTCTCCCGTGCTGGTGCCGTGCTCTGACGGCTGGCTGGTGGCGCTCAGTCGATCGAAGGGAAGCGTGGGGTTCAATCGCAAGTGGAAGGACTACCAGAATGGGTTCGGCGTGGCGCAAGGAAGAGAGTGGTGGGTCGGCAATTCTGTACTCGCGGTGATGACGAAGCGTGCGACCGAGGCGATGGTCGTTCTCTCGAAGAGCCAGCTCTCCACGGCTGCCTACTACAAGGTCTTCCGCGTGGCCGGAGAAACCCAAAACTTTCTGCTCCGAGTGGACGGGTACAACCCAAACGCGAGCACGGCCTCAGACGCGCTGACGGCACTCAACAACACGTACTTCAGCACACCCGACCGCGACAACGATCTCGTCAAGAAGTACAACTGCGCCCAGAAGGGGCACAGCGGATTCTGGTTCGCGAACTGCCTGACCTCCAAGACTAATTTGAATGCGCCGTACCAAGTTCTCTCGGCGTGCTCGACGTTCGCGCCGTGGACTCGAAGCTGGTGTCGCCGAACTGGGTTCATCGTGTGGAATGACGTGGACGGGTATGACGGCGTGAAGCTTCTTCTGCGGCAAGGAAGCTGCCCACTTGGTTCCCACCGCAGCGACTCGGGTGAGTGCACGATCTGCCCGTCCGGGACCTACTCGGAGACGCAGTTGAAGCCGTGTTTGTCGTGTCCTGCTGGCACGTACAACCCTTCCACCGGATTGTCTGGTGCCTCTTCTTGTTTGCTTTGCCCCGCTGGCTACAGGTGCTCGAGCGGATCGTCGTCGCCCGTCAAGTGTCTCGCTGGCCAGTACTCACCTGCAGGGTCGAGTTCGTGCCTGAATGCTCCCGACGGATACTCCACGGCGCAGGCGCAGTCGTCTCCGGCAGATCTGGTTCCGTGTGCCAACGGCACGTACTCCAAGTCTGGCCAGACCAAATGCAGCCCCGTGCCGGCAGGGTTCTTCTGTCCGACGACGAAGACCGCGTGTGGCTACAAGGACCTCCTGGAATGTCCAAGCCCAAGCGTGTACTGCCCGAAGCGAAACACTGGTGCCGTCACGGTGCCCGCTGGGTACTATGCAGTGGGGTCCAAGATGACCAAACGCAAGTCGGGTATTCTACTGTGCCCTCGTGGATACTACTGCCAATCCGGTCTGCGCCACCGATGCTCAGCGACAAGGTATGGCGCCAGACGTGGACTCCAGTCGCCACTGTGCTCCGGCCGTTGTGCGTCGGGTTGTGTCTGCAAGCCAGGCAGTGTCAGTGCATGCCCTGCGACGCCCTCGAATAGTTCCAGCGTCGTTCTGCCTGCGTCCCGCATCTCATACAGCCTCGTGCCGATCCCCAAGATGCCCGACAGTGGCGATCGATCCTTGCAGCAGGCAGTGGCTTCAGCAATGGCAGCAGAAGGCAACGCCAGTACCGAGCTGTTCGACATTGCTGACGCAGACGCGACAGTCTTGTCGGGGGGACAATTTGCTGCTGGATATGGCCACAGCATTTCGCTCTCGTTCTTCGAACGCACTGCCGCAAACCCGACGTATGACTTCCAGGTACCACTCGCAGGCTTCGATTGGGGGGCAACAGTGTTTGCAGACGGCGTGGTGGTCTCGTCACGATCCACGAGTATGTCGCTTTCGTTCAGTTTCACTGCATCACTCGGAAACCACCTGATCACCATCGTCGGCGCCGAGTCCAAGCTTGTACGGCAGCGCTCTATCCTGTTCCGAAAGTCTGGGGGCAAGTTTGTACCGCTTCGCTGCGATCTCTTCGACGGAACACCAGTGTTCGCGAATGTGAAGGCGTCGGTATGCAGCTCTGGAATGCTGAGTTCCTGCAAGATCTCAGTTGGCCTCAACGGTATCACCGTGCTTGAACTTCCATTCTCAGGAATGGCCAACTCCATCTCGCTTGTTGTCGCCTCGAGCATCGGGGCCGTGTCTGCGACTGCCACAATGACGGATGCTGCATCCGCTGATCTCTCTAGCAGCACGCTGTCGACCGCTGGGGATAACAGCGTCGTCATCTTGGTCGGTGCGAGCGTGGCTACTCCAAGTGCGTTTCTCACAACGGCTTTCATGACGACCCTAGCAACCTTTGGGGCACAAGACACTGACCTCAGCAACCTCGCTGGCACATTTATCTTCGTGGGTGTCAAGAGCTCGACAAACCCGTGGGGACTTTTGCAGCCTGTTTCTCCCGGAGCGAGTTCTGTCGTGCAAATGGATATCCCGCTGTCAGGTGCAGACGCCGTGTACTCGTCTGTGAGTGTTCCTGACGGATACTACGCCGTACCAGAAAGCGCGTCCAACGGCAGACACGATGGGTACGAGAAATGCCCCACGTGGTACACGTGCTCGGGTGGAACGCGATCGCTCGCTGTGACGTTTGCGGACTCGACGGTGTGCGCCAACGGAAAGCAGTCGATGTCTATCCCTGAGGCGACCACCAGCTACGTGTCGACACTCAGCTTTCTCATCGCTGCGACATCGTCGACCATCAACTACCGACTTGATTTGGTGGAGCCAGACGCAGGCTCGACTCCGAATCCCTTCGCGTTGCAGGACAACGGCACTCTCTCCTTGACTCGCGCGCTGGACTACGAGACGCTTCGACGCTACCGTCTCACCCTCTCGGTCGCCGACACATCTGTATCAGCTACGGACTATAAGACCGTCTGCGAGATCACAGCCGCAGTGGTGGACGTGAACGAACCGCCGTCGTTCTCGGGTGGTGACGTCACCAGAGCCATCGCCGAGAATGCCTTTCCTCCGGTGAAGCTCGCGCCCGTAGTGTCTGCGACCGATCCGGACTCCTTTGATTCCGTAGCATTCTCCATTGTGGCGGGTGGCGCGGACACGTTCTCAATTGATCGCTACGGCAACATCTACGCGATCAAGATGCTTGACTTTGAGACCACGAATCGGTACACGCTCAACATCACAGCGGTCGACACTGGCGGGCTGGCGGCGTTTGCCTCAATTTCTGTTGTCGTCACTGACGTCCCCGAGCCGCCTGTGTGCTCAGGGGCGTCGTTCAGCGCACTCGAGACTGTTGCGGCCAACACGACGATGGCAAATCTGAGTGCGTACGTGGTGGAACAAGACGCCGGTGACGTCGTGACGTCCTCTCTCTTGTGGGAGAGTGTCACAGGCACGTTCCAATTAGACGAGGCCTCTGCTCAAGTGTCGATCGCGTTGCCGCTTGACTACGAAGTCGTCGACACGTTGCGCCTCCGCGTTCGATTCACCGACCGTACTGGACGATATGATACCTGTGACTTTGTGATCAACGTCGTGGACGTGAACGAGCCGCCCGTGCTGCTCAGCGGGTCGTTTGACGTGGTGGAAGGCTGCTCTGGCAGCGATTGCTACCTTGGAAATGTGTCGGGCTTTGCGTACGATGAAGACCGCGGCGACGTGCTCACGTTTGCGCTCGTCAATGGTTCCGAGAGCTTCACGATCATCTCGACCACCGGTGAACTGTGGGCGACTGCGAGTCTGGATTACGAGACGACGCCGTCGGTCACGGTCAACGTTGAAGTTACCGACAAGAGTGGACTGAGCGCGACCGCGACGATGGTGGTCGACGTCATCGACGTCAATGAGCCTCCGAGAGGATCCGCGTTCTCTGCATTTGTAGTGGAGAACGTGGCCCTTCAGTCTGTCGCCTATTCGATGGACGTCGTGGACCCGGAGGGGGACACTGTCAGCGTCAACCTGGTGAACGCAACCGACGGGTTCTCGTCGCTGTTCGCGGTCGACGGAACCAGTCTTCTCGTCACCTCTCCGATCGATTTCGAAACGCTCACGACCACGGTCTACACCGTTTACGTCAACGCCTGCGATCCCCTTAACATGTGCAGTGTCATTGGACCAAGCACAGTAACGATCACCGATGCCCCCGATACTCCAGTGTTCAACGCAGTCGCTAACTACTCTGTGTCAGAAGACGCAGCCGCGAGCTCGTTGATCGGCTCGCCGATCCTCGCAACTGACCAGGACGCTGGCCAGACCACCCAGCTCGTGTACGCGATTTACTCTGGCGACCCGCTGTCCCAGTTCGCAATATCGCCCGCGTCGGCGCAGCTTCGGCTTGTCGGGTCCCTCGACGCCAATCTAGTGGAGACGTACTCGTTGGTCATCAGTGCGACCGACCCGACCGGCCTCATCGGCTACTCGGACCCCGTCGTGATCCAAGTGCTTGACGTCCCAGCTGCGCCTTTCTTTGTCGACTCCGTCGCCTTGCAGACGTCCTATCCGATCGATCTAAACCAGCTCAGCGATGGCTCCTACACGATCATCCAGCTCAGCGTGGACGACCCGGACCCGGGCCAATCGGGAGGTACCTGCTCGATCACTGCAGACTCATCGAGCAAATTTACGATCGAGACGAGCTCCGACAATACGATGTGTCGCGTTTCCGTGAAGGACGGCTCGTCGCTGGCAACGACCGTGCGCTACTCCGTGGTGCTCCGCGTGACCGACCTGGACGACTCGACCTTGTACAGTGAGATCACGATCGGCGTGCTGTCGAAAGGTGTCAACAATCCACCGCAATGCGTAGCCGCCAAATTCCAGCTGACGGAAAACTCCGTTCCCGGAACATTCGTCGGCAAGGTGTCGGCCAGCGACAAGGACGGCAATGGGATCGCGTTTGCAATCGTGGATGGGGACGCATTCGGTATGCTTGTGATTAATGCGTCGACTGGTGCGCTCACTGCTGGCACGAACACGACGGACTACGAGACGGTCAACGTCTACACGCTCGTCATCGAAGTCCAGGATGACGCGCCGTCGCCCCTCGCGTCGCGATGCACTGTGGGCGTCAACATCTTGAACGAAATCGAAGCGCCGATATGCCCGGCCTCCCGCTCCGCGTCCGTGACGGAGAACCTTCCGAAGGGGACGCTGGTGGTTGGTGACGAAATGTGGAAGAGCTGCATCGACCAAGACACGGGCAAGACGAGCGCGGGGGCATTCTTCTTTGAGATCATGGACGCCACTTCGTATTTCGCGATCAACCGAGCGAACGGGCAGGTTGTGTCAACTGGCTCGATCAACTACGAGGCCACACCGTCGTTCAATCTCACGATACTTGTGAGGAGCGCGAAAGCTGAGGCCAAGACAACCAAGCTGTTGTTGCAGATCCAGATCATCGACGAGAACGATCCTCCTGTGGTCTCATTTGCCGCGGTGAACCCAGGCTCCTGTACGAACAGCGCTATGGTATCGGAGACCTCGGTCATCGGAGCGCGAATCGGATTCGTCACTGTGGCCGACGAAGACGCTAACGACGTACTCACGATGGCGTTCACGGGCAGCTCGCTCGCATTCGCGCTCGCACAGGTGAACAAAACCACGTGGGAGGTCACGAGCCGCGTGGAATTCGACTTCGAGACGAGAGTCGCGTACCAGATCGCTGCCACAGCCAAAGATCGAGCCGGTGCAACAGCTTCGGTCGCAGTGGCGTTGACTGTGGTGGATGTGAATGAGGCGCCCGTCGTTCCGTCCGGGCAGCATCTCTTCATCGAGGAAAATAGTGAGAGCCGGGAGATAACGCATGCTTCCTTTCGCAGACGCGGGCCATGTGAGCTCTTCATGTCGGACTCGACGAGCCTCGTGGTGTCAACGACGGCGTCGCTCGGCCAGTGCGAGAGCGTGTGTGCGAGCAACCAGACGTGTACTGGTGGAGTGTACAACTCGTCCGCTTCGTCGTGTACGCTGACGTCTTCTGGGATTCCTTTCTCGTGCACACCGTGTAGCACGTGCGAGCTCTTCGATCGTACAGGCTTTTCCGGCTCTTCGCCTCGCCGTGCGCTTACCTTAACCACTGACAAGCCCTACGCCGCATTGGACAGTGTTGGCATTTCGAGCGCATCCCTTCTCACCGTCGAGTGCTGGCTCAGCGTGAACGGCTCCGCTGATGGCGTGTTTATCACGTACAGCACCACGAAAACATCCAAGTACACGGTCGTTTTCCGAGTGGCGTACGTGGGCGAGGCCGTCCAAGTCACGCTGTTCGACACGACGCTGACGACGAAGCAAAAGCTGTCAGCTCGAGCGTGGTACCATCTCGCAATGACTTGGCGAGCAGATACGGGAGCGGTGCAGATTTACGTCGATGGGTCTTTGGCCATGGAGAGCAAGCTGCTCGCGACGATCGGGAAAAAAATTGACACCGCTGGAAGCCTCGCCGTTGGCAACTGCTATGGACGCGTGGCCTGCGCCGCCAGAGCGTTCACGTTTTCGATTGCAGAGGTGGGAAGATTTTCAGACTGTGTGTGTGTGTGTGCGGGTGTGATAAACGCTAACCTCCCGTGTCTCTTTGCGTAGCTCCGGTGGTGGTCCGATGTCAAGTCGACTGCGTACATTCGAACCAACTTCGCCCGTGCAGTGTCATCTCCAACCACAGGGCTGACGGCTCGGTACAGGTACGGCAGGTCCGGACGGTCCGAGCACGGAAGCGGGGCCACACTGAACTGACAGTTGATTGTCTCTGTGCAGCTTCAACGGGTCTGGAAACGACACGTCCGGATCGGGCAATACCTTAATTGTGCCGTATGGCGGATTGTTCTCACTGTTTCGCGGGGTCGGTGGAGAAGCGATGATCACTACGACCCGCTGGCGAATCACCATTCTCGCTGACTACGGCTCGGCGGCAGCCGGACTCGCGGAGATTTGGTGGTTCCACGAAAGGAACCGCTTGGTTCTGGCGAAGGAGTTGAAGAGTGTCACCACATCGGACAGTTCAGACTTCACGAAGGCCGTTGACGGAGACACGACGACAATCGCAAGCTTCAAGGCGACGACGAGTGACGAGACCGGGAATTGGATCGAGCTGCAGTTCAAGACGCCGGTGGACGCGTCCAAGGTCGTGCTGCAAACGGCGACGAGCGCGGACAATTGCATGCGAGTCGCTGGGATTGCCGGTTACGACCCAACGTCGCAGCAATGGATGCCCGTGTCGTTCCTGTGGAACCTGCAGTATCCGCAGTCGAAGGTGGCGGCGTATGGTATGTATGGTCCGCATATTGTCGATGTGTTGCTGATTACTGTTACTTATACCTGTGTTGTGTCTCCAGCGACATTCGACGGCGTGGTCGCCGACGATGACGACACGGGCTGGAACAACCTCACGTATTCATTCGAGTCGGGCGACTACGCTAGAGCGTTCTCTGTTGACTCAAGCACAGGTATCGTGCGCCGTAACGTTGCAGCGCTCAATTTTGAGACGCAGAACCGCTACGATATGAAGGTCACCGTGCAGGACCCAAGCGGACTCAGCAGCACGACGCAAACTATGACGATTTGGGTCAGCGACGTCAACGAGCCGCCTTATTTCTTGCCCACCACGACGGCGATGACGGTGCGTGAAGATGCCGCAGAAGATGCAAGCTTCAGCGCGGTCGCGTGTGTGGATCCAGAGAGTGACCCGCTCTCGTTGACGATCACAAGTGGGAACGGCCTCGGCATCTTCGCGTTACAAGGAACATCATTGGTGGTCTCCAAGAGCGGCTTAGACTACGAGACGGTGCGCGTCCACACTGTTCGTATCCGCTGTGTTGAAAACAACCGAGGCGCGACGCCGTTCGAGGTCTCGGCCGATTTCCAGATCACCGTCCTCGACGTGAACGAGGCTCCGGTTGCGTCGAACCAAACGAGATCGATCAACGAGAACAGTCGGGTGGGCGCGACCATTGGTGGTGTCCTGGTCGCGAGCGACCCCGACTTCGGCCAGCAGCTCAGCTTCACGATCGTGGCGGGAAACAATGCGAGTTTTTTCGCGTTGGATAGCGGTTCGGCTCAGCTTTCGGTCGGCAAAGGGCCCATGGACGAGTACGTAGGCTGCTATCGGCAACTCGTCGAGGCGTCTGCGACGCAGCAGGCCGTCGACCTCGTGCTCAGCTCGAATCCAGTCGCAGACTGCGCGTCGCAGTGCACCATGGAGCAGTACTTTGCAATCCGAGCCGCATCGCAGTGCTGGTGCACGAACGTTCTTCAAGTCCCAGGCGCGACGTATGCGATCAACAACGACGCGTGCGCAGGCAACATCTGCCGCAACGGGCGCAACGAGTTGTGCGGTGGCGCCAATACGTTTGCCGTGTACCGCCACGTGGACGGCCTGGATTTCGAGCGGGGGAACCTGTACACGCTCGTGGTCGAAGCCCGCGACAATGGCTACCCGAGCTTGGCGACTCAGTTCAGCGTCACAGTCTCAATCGGAGACGTCAACGAGCCGCCATCGCTGATGCTGCAGCCGCTTCGAGTGAGCGAGAATGCTCTGGTCCGAGTGAACGCGACCAGCTTCGCGGTGGTCGCAGACGAGGACGCCAATGACTCGTACGAGCTCGCGCTCGTCGGTTGCTCGGTCAACCCGTGCCCGTTTTTCTTCGATCCGTCTCCGGCAAACGTGCTTTGGAATGCGATTCTGCTCGACTACGAGACCGTCTCGTCGTACACGCTCGCCTTCCGAGTGCTCGACCGCGGTGGGCTCGTTGCGACGGCAGACGTCACGGTGTTTGTTATCGACATGAACGAGCCGCCAATTATTGATGATACGACCAGTCGAAGCATCGTCGAGAACTCGCCATCGGGTTCGTTTGTCGGCGCTCCAGTCCGCGCGTACGATCCGGACGCGCCAGGCACGGTTGTGTACTCGATCCGCTCGCAAGAAATCCCCGGCTGCCTTCAAATCGACGCGTCGTCGGGCCAACTGTTCGTTGCGACGCCGAGCTGCTTCGACTACGAGGCATTCGCGTTCGACAATCTACTCTCGGCGACCTACGACCCCGTGTTTCTCGCCGGTGACGGCGACACCATCGACGTGGAGGCCGTCATGTTCGTGAGCGAGATCCGCAACACGAGCATCGTCGCGCTCGCGGTGGTGTATGGGCGATCGTCATCAGCGAGTGACGTGGCTGCGGAAGACGTCTCCGACTTGATCACACAGAAGCTCCACGTTCGAGTGACGACTGGGCCATCCGCCAACACCTGCAGCGGCGTCTACACGGCAACCGTCGTGGAGACCGATCCGGTCACCGACGCAACCGGGTACTTTCTCGCGAACGTGAGGCTCGCGCTCCCACTGCTGAGAGGAGACACCACGGTGGACGCCAAGTACGGCAGCGGAGCGTGGTTCCGCTTGTTTGCCGTCAAGAACCTGCACAAGACGTTTGGGCTCGTCGTCTCCGTCCACGACACGTCGCCCGACGTGCTTCGCACCGACATGGCCATGGCGATTCAATTGATTGATGCCAACGAACCTCCGTACTACGTTGGTGCAAACGGCACGCTGGCTGTGGATGAGAATTCTCCGCAGGGCACAGCGGTCGAGACTGCGATCAACTCACTCTTCTTCGACCCCGAAGGTCGCTGTCTCTCCTTCAGGATCCAATCTCAGAGTGTGGCGAACGCGTTCTACTACGACGCTGCGACGGACATGATGCGCGTTGGTTCGGCGGGCATCGATTACGAAGCTCGGCCGTCGCACGAGGTCGTGCTCCAAATCGTCGACCAGGACCTCACCGTGGTTGCGACGGTGACTGTCACGATCCGCGACGTGAACGACGCGCCAGTGCCGCACTGCACGGCGCTGCAAGTGCTCGAGTCCGCGCCTGCGAAATCCGTCGTGGGGGCCGCCATCACAGTGTTTGACGAAGACCCGGCCGACCAGACGTTCACGTTTCGCCTGCTCAACGACATCGACACGTTCTCGATCGACGCGCAAGGGCGTCTCACACTGGAGGCGGCGCTCGACTACGAGAGTCAATCGGCATTTGCACTCTCGATCCAGGTCGCGGACCCGCGCGGAGCGAGTGGCTTGTGTGTGCTGCCTCTGGAAGTCATGGACATCGACGAACCGCCCGTGGGGCCTGGTGCGTACAACGGGAGCGTCCACCAAGGTGCTGTGGCTGGCGAGCGCGTCCTGAAGATAGAGCTGGAGGACCCGGAGCACCAGCCGCTGACGTATCGTTACGTGGACTCGGTTCCACTCTCGGCGACACAGCAGCCCATTTTCGCGATGGCAAGCGACGGCTTCTTGGTCGTGAACACCAGCAACGCGTTCAACTTCTCGTCGCCACTGAGCTTCTCATTGCTTTTCACTGCGAGCGACGGTGCCTACGACGTTCCGTTTACGTGTCTGGTCACGCTAATCCAGGATGCGCCACCGATCGCGTGCCCGCCGCGGACGCAACGCATGGACATCTCAGAGAATGCGGTCGGTGCCTCTGCTGGATTCACCGCGCTGATGTCCTCAGCGAGTGTACACGACGGCTTCCCGCTCTTCCGGTTGCTGGGCAGCGCGTCGACGACTCCCGCGTTCACGCTGAATGCAACGACAGGAGAGCTGCGAGTCGCGCCGCAGACGTCGCTCGACTACGAGGCTCGCAGTGCGTACGGTCTCGTGTTTGACGCGTATTACGACGCCTCCCTTAAGATCACGTGCTCGCTCGACGTCCATGTGATCGACCAGGACGAGCCGCCAGAGTGCTCAACGGTGGAAGTCACCATGGCAGAGAACCTAGTGGGGACCAACGTCCTCGTCGCCTTTGTGAATGCAGTTGACCCCGAATCCAAGGCGCTGGGCTACTCGATGAACCCTTCAACGAAGCTGTCGGGTGTGTACGTGAACGGCTCGGGGGCTGTCTTCCTGAGCGACTTGTCCGTCATCGACTACGAGGCTGCATCTCGAGACGATCTGGTGGTATCCGTGTCGGACACAACGCACGTCGTGCAGTGCACAGTCAGCATTAGCGTCCAAGACGCGAACGACTGCCCCCGTATTCCCGACCAAGCGTTCTTCGTGCTAGAGAACAGCCCTCTCGGAACGACCGTGGGTGTTCCCGTCCAGGTCGTCGACCAGGACCATCCCGAGGAGAGTGCCGGGCGCGTCACATTCTCACTCGCGTCGGATGTGTTCTCGATCCACGCGACGAGCGGCCAGATCTTGGTGGTGAACGCCAGTGCGCTGGACTATGAGACGCAGAGGCAGTTCCAGGCCGTGGTGTTCGTGACTGACGACGGCGATCCGTCGTGTACGACCAATGCCACGCTGACTATCCAAGTGCAAGACGTCAACGAGCCACCCGTCGTGACTGATGGACTCGTGGGCCATGTGATGGAGTACACGGGCTCCTCGTCGCAGAACGTCTCGAGCGTCGTGGCGGTAGTGTACGCTCACGACCCCGACGCAGGAGACGCACTTCGTTTCAGTCTGGTCGACACCAGCACGACCAAGTCGATCTTCCGTGTGGACGCCGCCACTGGGGAGATCTTCGCGACCGACCCTACCGTGTTTGATTATGAAAGACTCCCCAAGTACCAACTGCAGGTGCTCGTCGCGGATCGCGGCGGATGGAGTGTGACAGCCGAGGTCGACATCGTGGTGCTCGACGTGAACAAACCGCCCATGATGCAGAATCTCCAGGCGAGCGTCCGCGAAAACGCTCGTGGTGGTACATTGATCGTCGATTGTGCGTCGCCGCCGCTTGCGCTCGACCCCGAGGGTGACTCCCAGATCTCGTACGCGATCACCGCCGGTTCCTCGGCGTCGATGCCGTTTTCGCTTGTGTCGAACCGCTTGATTGTCTCGGAAAATGCGAGCGGCATCCTCGACTTTGAGACACGAGCGTCGTACACGATCCCCATCGAGGCATGCGACTCGGCGAATGTGTGCAGCGCATGGCTCTTCGTCGTCGACGTACTGGACGTGAACGAGGCGCCGACGATCTACTCGACGGCTATCGTGGTGGTGGAAAATGCCGTCAACGGGCTGCTTGTTGGCAGGTCTCTGACTGCATTTGATCCGGACGCGGGCCAGCTCGTGGGCTTCGCTATCACGGGCGGCAACGACCAGGCGATCTTCGGCATCGTATCGTGCAGCGGCCAACTCTATGTCAATCGAGGAGCGACGCTCGACTTTGAACGTGACCCGCAGCTGCAGCTCGAGGTCACCGTGAAGGACAACGGGACGCCGCCACTGTCGAGCTCGACACTGGTGACGATCCGCGTCTCGGATGCGAACGAAGCGCCGCGGCTCGCGTTGGACTACGTGATCCGCCTGGACACTCGGTCGACCAGTGGTTTGGGCGACGTCGCGTCTCTGCGAGGAATTGATCTGGTCGCGTCCATCAACGCAGCAGCAAGTCCGACGGCGGGGTACTGCTCGACGACGGCAGCATCGGCCACTAGCCTGCAGAACTCGGATGTTTGTGCAGCGCTGACGACCACAGGCGCTGGTGGTGACGCGTACGTGTTCAAGGCGGGGTGGTCCATGCTCCTACCCAACGAGACCACGCTGGAGTTGCGAACGCAGTCCCAGGTGGAGATCCAGGTTGCGTTCGTCGTGGACAACATTGTGCTCCAGACAGACGTGGCGTTTCTACCAAATCTGGCACTCAAGTACGTCGACACTTCGGCGGTGCAAGAGGTGCATCGCGGTGTCCACGCGGTGGCTGTGTATGGCTTCGCGCCGTCCGATAGCCCCATCTCGCTCGAGTTCCGCGTCGGCAACAGCTCCGGCACGTGGCAGCCCGTGTCCATCTCCACGCTCAACAATGTGTATTCGTCACAGCTTGTGCGGTCAGTCCAGGAGAACAGTCCCAACGGAGCCTCGGTTGGCCCACCGCTTGTGGCGATTGACGAAGACGATGCCCAGAACCTCACGTACATGATCGCGAGCCAAGACATAAGCGGAGTCTTTGCCATCGACAGCTCGACTGGCCAGCTTCTCGTCGGCGACAGCTCTGGGCTGGACTACGAGGCGCAGTCCACGCACCGCGTGCTCGTGCGAGTCGCCGACATCACGGACGCTGCCAATGTGTTGACCGCGGAGACGTGGGTGCTTGTCCAAGTGGAGGACGTGAACGAGCCTCCGGTCGTGACAGCACGACTGACCGGAAGCGTGCTCGAAAATTCAGCGCCGCAGACCCGCGTTGGGGACACGATCCACGTCGTCGACCCTGAGGGCGTGTACACGACATTCAACTTCATGATTCTCAACCGGCCGCTTGTCCCCATGTTCGAGCTCTCCAACTCGGGCCAACTCATGGTCGCGCCGGGGGCGAACCTCGACTACGAGACTGCCGTCACGCATCGCGTCGAGTTCGAGGTCACGGATGCGGACGGACTCTCGGCGAGCGGCGAGTTCGTCGTGACTGTACTTGACGTCAACGAGCCGCCGTCGCTGACTGTGGATGTCATGCCGGTGCTCGAAAACGCGCCACGCGGAACGGCGTTCGCACTGCTGAGCGGATTTGACCCGGAAAAACAGTCGCTCGCATTCTCGTATACGACGGATCTGGCGAGCGACTTCGTGGGCGAGAGTGGCGGGTTCCGTGTCGTCCAGCTCACCAAGTCGACCGCCCAACTCGAGGTTCGGAACGCGGCCATCGACTTTGAAACGACCTCCCGGTTCCAACTCGTCGTGAATGTGACCGACTCGGGGTCGAACCAACTGTCTACGTCGCTTGCGGCGACCGTGTACGTCGTCGACGTGAACGAACCGCCACGGCTCGTAGTGTTGGCGAGCGACGTGCGGCTCTCGATCCCAGAAAACTCGCCGCCGGGGGTCTCTGCCGGACGGCCAGTGAGCGATTTTGTCGTCGACGACGACGCGGGCGACGAGCTGCGCTACGCCATCGTGGATTGTGTCCCATCGGCGGACATGTTCGCGATGGATGCGACGACTGGGGCGATCAGCGTGCTGAGAAGTGAGGAGCTCGACTATGAGATGATCCAGGCAGCCAAGGTGACAATACGGGCCACTGACAAGGCCGCGAACTTTCTAGACGTCGTCGTGGCGATCGAAATCACTGACGTCAATGAGCCGCCCGTGTTCTCAGCGTCGGATACAGTCTCAGTGTACGTGGCCGAGGGTACAGCGGTCGGCGCCGTAGTGTACACTGCCCGCGCGATCGATCCGGAGAAGACACCAGTCGTCTACACGCTGGTCGCGGCGTCCCCCGTCGGATACGTTGCAGTCACTCCGAGCGATGGGAAACTCACGGTGGTGAAGTCGCTGGACCCCGCTGCGGTGTATAACCTCACCATCCGTGCGTTTGACAGCAACGGCGCTGGACGCGCGTCTCTCACCGACTTGCCGGTCCAGATCGGAGTCAGCCGCGTGAACCAGGCCCCGCAGGTCGGCACGTTTGCGTTCAGTGTGGTGGAAAACTCGGCCGCTGGGACAAAGATTGGGAGCGTCAGCGCCACGGACTCATTCAACAACAGCGTGCTCTCGTTCTCAGTGATTCCAGACTCCGCCAACGTCAGCTTCCGCGCGACGGGCAAGGCGACCGCCGATGTGTACGTGTGGATGTCGCTAGACTACGAGACGCAGTCGCAGCTCAACTTTCAGCTTTGCGCGACCGATGATGGTGCCAGTAACGACCACGTCCACGAGATGACGGGCTGCGGCTCGTTGGTGATCACCGTGCTCGACGTGAACGAACCGCCGACCATCGGCAGTGACTCGTGCCACACCCAACGAGACGTCCCAGAAGAATTGTTCCTCACTCCATGG
>JAADVV010000110.1:0-27329 GCA_023335905.1 Pythium pyrilobum | reverse complement strand
CCGACGCTTGAGCGCATGGTTGCTAGGCATACAGCAGCAATGCTGGAGGAACGCGCGCGACTGGATGATCGGCTGCGAGATGAGCGAGATCGACAGGATGCTCGTATGGAGGCAGCAACAGTTCGGCATGAGAAAGCGATCATCGATCTCGTGGCCGCCCATTGCAGAGAGGTTTCCATCGGCTCGATCAGGTGCTCCGCCAGAACGAGGATATCTTTGCACGAATCACGAGCGCCCTGCAAGAGATGTGGACCGCGCAGGGAACGACGCGCCCAAGCGTCTGTAAGGAGCACTGGATTCTTCTCATGCGAGAGGAAGACGCAGAGGATGACGGCGGGAATGTCGTTATGTTCAAGATCCACTCTGGACAACGTTCGTACATCGACCGCATCGGCCGCGGTAAGGATGTACTATTGGCGGTGCCAGCCGCGAACGGCGTGGACGTCCGTCAGACAGCGAAGATGCGAATGCGCGTTCTCATGGCAGATCAAAATGTAAGGTTCTGCTTTTTTATCCTACGTTTTGCAGCTAATCTTTCTAGTGAATCGGTCAACACAGCATCCGAGAACTCAGCAACACCCGCGGACGTCGCGAGATGAGCAAAGAAGGCTTCGACATCACTCTTGATCTTGTCGAATCGCTAAGGATGGCGTGTGTACTGCTCCATCGTGTGGGACAGTCCTAGGATCAAAGACAAATGTGGGTGGTTCTTGGCTTGTTGTAGACGCCCGAGGCGGTACTTTTCTTTTGGGGATCGATGGAAATACGTCGCAACTCGGCAAAATTTCGCGACTCTCGCGCTCGAATCTTGTCGAGTGCCCTCTTGGTCGAACTCGACGCCTTCTTCGATACATACTTGTCGATTACACTGCGTGTTGCATCTCGTAGTTTCTAATCGCCTGATAGTCAACGGTGTTATCTGCGACCTCATCATCGTTGTCGGCCTCTGATTCTTCGATGATCTCTACGTCTTCAGATTCCTGACCGTCGTCCATGTCACCACTCGAACTGGTGGTGCTGTTGAGACCGGGAGTCGTCGCGATTGGACAAGACACCGACGGATTGGACGCGTCGGTGCTGGAGACTGAGTGACCAGCCTTTTTTGTCGCTGATTTTGCTTCTCCTTAGCCTTCTGTTTGGTGGGTGTTGGGGGCAGGAACCGAATGGCAATATTCGAGAGCTCGATCACCTCGTGCGATGACGCTTTATCGACAAGAAGAAGAACCCGACGGTTCTGCATGCGGAGGTTGGGGTGACTAGCCCACTCCGAAAAGAGCGGCCGCGTCTCCCACGCCTTCTTGTTGACGTAATATTGCACGGCGAGACGCTCCACGTCCACGCCGTTGAAACAGCGTGGTTTCTTGCTTGTGTGGATGATCATGGGAGGGAGCTTGTTGGTGCCACTCAGATTGCAGCCGAGGGCAACCGTAATGCGTGCCTTGTCCTTCTTCTTGCCGCGCACCTTCCCCGTCGCGAGTGTCTGGCTAGGAAGCATGCGGAGGAAGAAGCCGGACTCGTCAAAGTTGTAGATGTCGTCGGGAGCGTATTGCGCGACCAGCTCCTGGAGCTCCAACCGGAGTTGCTCGAGCTGAGTCGGGTCGACCGCGCCCGACTCGCCAAGCGCCGCTCGCAAACGGACGTTGTAGCGGCGCTTGAACTTCTGGACCCACGACATAGAGACCTCCTCCGGCGCGATCAGCTCGTTGGCCTTCTGCCAGAGGATGAGGTAACTAAGTGCACATGAGGCTTCGTGCAGGGTCACGAACTCCAACAGCAACTGCTCCATGTCGGGGAAGCGCTGCCGGCGCGTTCGCATGGCCTCCATGTTGACCGGGGTCGGTGGTGGAGCAGCGATAATGCGGCCGACCGTAGAGCGGCCGATGGCCTTCCCGAACTGAGAGAGGGCCCAACTCATGAGGTCTTGGTGGCGCAGACCAGGGTTGGCCTTCGTGTGCTGGACGAGCGCGAGCTTCTGGGTGAACGTGAGAGTTGTGCGAGCCATGGTGCGTTTTGGAATCGGGTGCAAGTGTGTGCCGGCACCGACAAGCCCCGGGGCGGCCTCTGCTCCACCAATTCTCTTCGCCCGCACGTTTGTCCAACCATTTCGTGCTCATATGCTCTTCGGCTCGTCGGAGCACCAGTCGGGATTTTATACTTGATTTTACCATGGTGCAGATTGGTCAACCAGGCTCGTGCTCTTATACAGAAACTTCTCTTATATCGTAGGCCCTTATAAAGGGCAGTGACTGTATCGTATTTATTTATCGTTGAAACATGCGATATTTTCCCAATACAAGTGACGGCTTTTTGTTTGGGATGAAGTGCATGTGGATGCAATGACCGTCCAATAGACTCGTTCTCTTCCGCACTGTACAGTATTGTAATGATACAGCAAGTACTGGATCGGATTGTCTGTCTGTTTGGCGGCCTCGTATCGATAATATTGACAATTGCGGAGCCCTGGCGATGGGCAGGCATCGGCAAACTATGGTTTGTGTCAGAGAAAGTACTGAACACCTAGTTGTAGGATTTTAAAATACCTCGTTTCACAAACAGCGCGTGGCTCGGGTTCTGGCACCACTTATAGCCTACTAAGATAAGCAGGGTCAAAATCTCTACGCATTTTTGGCCCTCAACAACAGGCGATTGACTCGGTGCCTAGTTGTAGCTTTGAAAATGCCGATCTCTGCTACAACTAGGTATTAGGTACTTTTGCCTATTTTGCCGATGCCTGGTGATGGAAGCTGCTGACTGCTCGCGCCCGCTACGTGACACGCACGGGTCACCAGCTGCTGTTCCGTCTATGCTGCAGCTTCATCAAGCCGGCAATTGTTGCCGGCTGGTAAGCAAACAATTATTGTTATGTTCGAAGCTGGTTGCCTGAGCGTCCTCACCAACTTCGAACATACCAATAATTGTTTACGATCGACCTGAGGCTCAGGTCCATCGTTCGTTTAGTGTGTGGAGTCTGGCGGTCGGGAGATCAGATGGGGAGACTCCCGCAACGTCACGCGCGAAATAGAATACAGCAGCAGATGGGAGCCCTCTCCCAGTATATAGTAATCCCCTTGCTTTACCCATCTCCCTTTATCTCTCTCTCTCACTCGCTCACCTTGTGTCCCCTCAGCCCGTATCTCCAGGTCGTCAGCATCATTAGATACGGCAGTCTCATTTGGCAATTCTCCACCACCACCACAAGTGCAAGATGCCGCGTCCTGCATTCGGTCCGAAGGTGTCCACGCTCGTCGGCGTCCTTCTACTCGTTTCCATCACCCATGTGATGGCCGCACCACTCGTGACTGCGAACTGTCGCGATGACACCGGCGGCAAATCACCGTCCTCCACCTCGCCGCCTTCAGCGTTGCCGTCGTCGAGCACGCCGGCCACCAACTCGCCGTCACCATCGTCCAACTCGCCGTCCCCCAACTCGACGACGTTGACGCTTGTGCACCCGGGCATGCTCCACACCGCTGCCGATCTTATGCGCATGACGACAAAGGTCGCCGACGGCCTCGAGCCGTGGAAGTCCGCGTTCCAGCTGCTCACCACCAATCCGCACGCTTCGCTCGGATGGCGATCGACGCCGCTGCCCTTCGTCTACCGCGGCAACGACGGCGCCCACGCGCAGAACTACGTGCGTCTCTACAACGATGCCGCCGCGGCCTACCAGCTCGCGCTGCGCTGGCACATCACGGGCGACGACGCGTATGCCAACAAGTCGGTAGCGATCCTCAACGGCTGGGCCACGACACTGCAGGCCGTCGGTGGCAACGCCGACCGCTTCCTCGCCACCGGCATCTACGGCTACCAGTTCGCGAACGCCGGCGAACTCATGCGCGGCTACCGCAACTGGCCGGCATCGGAGTTCCAGGCTTTTGTGGACATGATGCTCAAGCAGTTTTACTCGGTGAACTACGACTTCCTCGTGCGCCACAATAACGCGCGGATCGACAACTACTGGGCCAACTGGGATCTGTGCAACATGGCGTCCATCATGGTGATCGGCATTCTCGCGGACCGACCTGATCTCTTCAACGAGGCCGTCAACTACTTCAAGCATGGCCAAGGAAACGGCGTGATCACCAAGGCCGTGTGGATCCTGTACCCGGACGGCACGGGCCAAGTGCAGGAGAGCAGTCGCGACCAGGGCCACGCCACGCTAGACATTGGCTTGTTTGGTGTGATCTGCCAGATGGCGTACAACCAGGGCGAGGACCTGTACGCGTACGACAACAACCGCGTGCTGGCGGGCGCCGAGTACATCGCCAAGTACAACCTTGGTCTTGACGTCAACTACACGACGTACCGGAAGACTGGTTTGACGCAGCCGGTGATCTCCAGTAACGCGCGCGGCATCGTGCGTCCGATGTGGGAACTGCTGTATAACCACTACGTGGTCAAGATGAAGCTGTGGGCCCCGTACACGCAGCAGTGGGCCGAGAAGGTGCGTCCGGAGGGGGGGCGGCGGCAACTACGGCACCACGAGTGGTGGCTACGACTTGCTCGGCTACGGGACGCTCGCGTACTCACTCTAATTGGTGCAGCCGTGACGCCACGATAACCCCTCATGACGTTGGCGGGAACGCGTTGGAGTGAGCTGACGAACCTCCGACGATTTCGAGACCTTCCATGCAGCAAAAATAGTTAACAATACTTCCATTGAGTAACCGCGTAACCAGACGCCCTGTTCGGTTCCTCTTGCATGTCGTTCACGTATTTGCCAGTGACCAGGATGGCGTGAATGCAGGCGCCATAACGAGCGCCATCGCCTGCAAGCAAACCGTAACATACCCAATCTTCCGCTGTTCTACCCCCCCACCTCCAGAAGTTCTGGACCAGAACACCAGCTGATGATATATCATCTGCATACGTCTCCCAGAGGTTCCCCCAAGTCAGTACGTTTGTCTGCAGAAGCTCAGTACTATTAGTACACTTGAAATGGCTGACGGGTGCCACGAATGCTTGTCTCGAAAATTTACCGAAGCGCAGTTTCGAGCGCTTCTCTCTCTCTCTCTCTCCTCCCCCTCTCTATGTATCATTCTCTCTCCCGGAACCATCACCCCAGCCTGGGGAGTGATAGAGCGACAACCCCCTCCGCTATAGCCTGCCCCACCTCAGCCTGCTGTATTCCATGATGGGACGGACTCCTATCTGTGGGCGACCAACACACTGAAGACGATCAGTTCGGTTTGATGCAGAAGAGGGCAATCTTTTTGAGCGGTATCGACGGAAGGTAACGTAAATACTCACTGTTTAGACCTGAGCCATGCGGCCGAGCATCGAAACCACAAGACTGCCTACCGTACAGTATATCTCTTCCAATAGCGGTGGTGGCGTCTCTCGTTCCGGTATGACAGCAACAGTAAGACCACCGCGCAAATTGTCGCCCTGGAGTGGAAGAGTTCGAGTTCGAAGTTCGGTCCTACAGCCATGCCTCCAGCTGGAGGCAATCGTATGTGTCGTGAGTCTTGACTTACCCTACTGTATGCGTCGAGCGTTCTCCATAGCGAGAACAGACAAATCATCGGTATGTAGCTATCCGCGTCGTCGAAAACCGGTACTGGACGCCACGTGACGCCACCAGGGAGCGTCGCCGAGCTGCTGGTGGTGGTGCGAGAGGTGGTCCAGTCACTAACATACTAACTGTAAGACTTCTTCGTGGTGCATCCCGACGATGTCAAGTTGAGATCGTGAGATTCTCAACGTGCGCAACCCTTGGCCACGTCACCACAACTCGCGACGACACGCAGTTGTAGCGTTGTCACAAATTTCGCGATGGTGACGTGCTCGCGCACGGTGCAAGGCTGCGTCAGATCTGAGACGATTTGACCTGATGCAGGACAACTTGTGTCTGTACAGTACAATTAATCCGGTACGCAGTAACACCCATCTATCATAATACCTGTGTCTTACTTTCTATAAATGGATGTCATCAAATACCTTTATTCAAATAAAGTAAATGTATAAACTGTCATGTTAGATAGATCCCGCGATGTCACGGGGGACGGGGCTGACTGGATCCGTTCCATGGACGCTCGTCAAGTCGTCCGTTCTGAGCTTGCGTCTGCTAGCGAGGAGATCAGCTGGGGAGACTCACTTGTTGATTCGGGTGACGTCGCCAGTGTGAGTCACACTGTCCAGTACATACTGTGCGGTTGCACCCAGGTACAGTACGTACGAGCTTTCTTCGATGACAGATGTGGGCCGCCCAGCATCCACCACCGCCGCTCCTCCCATCTCTCTTCCTGCCCCACCTCTCCGTCTGTCCCCTCGAGTCCGACCCATTGCTGAGCAGTGGCCACAGAGCCAACAGTGGAGGACACACGGTCTCACTTACGAACTGTCCTTCCCCCTAAGATGCCGCGTCCAGCGTTCGGTCGGCACGCACTCTGTGTCCTCCTGCTCGCATGCATCGCTTCGCTTCTGGCGACGGCCTCAGCGACGTCAGGCTGCCGCGTTCGCGATGAGACCGCCGACGCGGACTCAGCGGCCTCCTCGTACTCAGCCGACGCCTCCACGTTTGTGCACCCGGGCATGCTCCACACTGCGGCGGATCTCACGCGCATGAAGACTAACGTCGCGCGCGGCCTCGAGCCGTGGAAGACGGCGTTCCAAATGCTCGCCAACAACTCGCACGCGTCGCTCTTGTGGAAGCCGTTGCCGCAGACCGCCATTTACCGCGGAAACGACGGCAACCACTCGCAGAACTACGTGCGTCTCTACAACGACGCCGCCGCGGCCTACGCACTGGCGCTGCGCTGGCACATCACGGGCGACGACGCGTACGCCAACAAGTCGGTGGCGATACTCAACGGCTGGGCCACGACGCTCGAGAAGATCTGGGGCAACTCGGACCGCTTCCTCGCCACGGGTATCTACGGCTACCAGCTCGCGAACGCCGCTGAGCTCATGCGCGACTACCGCAAGTGGCCGGCATCGGAATTCCAGGCGTTTGTGGAAATGATGCTCAAGCAGTTTTACCCGTGGAACCACGACTTTTTGTTGCACCACAACGGCGCCAAGATTGACCACTACTGGGCCAACTGGGATCTCTGCAACATGGCGTCGATGCTGGCGATCGGCATTCTCGCCGATCGAGTGGATCTCTATAACGAGGCCGTCGAGTACTTCAAGCACGGGGCGGGCAACGGTGCGATCACCATGACCGTGTGGATCCTGTACCCGGACGGCACGGGCCAAGTGCAGGAGAGCGGCCGCGACCAGGGCCACGCCACGCTCGACATCGGACTACTCGGCGTGATCTGCGAGATGGCGTACAACCAGGGCGAGGACCTGTACGCGTACGACAACAACCGCGTGCTGGCGGGCGCCGAGTACGTCGGCAAGTATAACCTCGGCCTGCAGGTCAACTACATGACGTACAACAACAGCGACGTCACGCAGCCCGTGGTCTCGGACGTCGCGCGGGGCCTCGTGCGTCCGATGTGGGAACTGCTGTACAACCACTACGTGGTCAAGAAGAAGCTGCGCGCGCCGTATACGCAGCAGTGGGCCCGCAAGGTGCGTCCGGAGGGGGGCGGCGGCAACTATGGTCCGAACAGCGGCGGCTTCGACCTGCTCGGACACGGCACGCTCACGTACTCGCTCACCGCGACCAAATGAAGGTGGCACTCGGGTGCGGGTGCGCTGTTTTGTAGCTTTTGACGATTCGTTGGGTATTATAATAACATTTGCGTAAAATAAGAAAGGTAACCGATTATATAGACCCTGAATGCTGCGACCAGGCCAAGCTGAGTGTGCATGTGAGCTCGAATTCTTCGGATTGTACTATTAGTATCTTGCTGGTCAACTCGATCGATAAATAATGGTTGAAAGCCACTGCGCGGTTCTCATCACACCTCGGCGACCTACGAATAGGCAAGCGTGCCATCCCCGAGTGCGTCGAAGCTGCGGCTGGTACGGCCGTAGTTGCCGCCGCCGCCCTCCGGCCGCGTGGCCTCTGCCCACGCCGAGATAGGCGGCGCGCAACTTCTTCTTGACGACGTCGTGGTTGTCCAGCAGCTTCCGCATCGGGCGGTTCTTCGCTGAGATCTCCTTGGGGACCACGTCGCTGTTCACGACGTGAAAGCCAACTCACGTCCTCGTGGAGTGTGACAGACAGCTCGTGTGGGCCAGGAAGCGGGGGAGCGGAGGCGTAGCGGTTGGCTGCGTGGGTTGCCCGTATCTGGCAGGGGAGAGACAGCGGTCGCGCGTCACAGTCAGCATGAGTCACCTCCTCCTTCTCCTCCCACCGTGATCAAAACGGTGGAGGAGAAGACAGCAGCTCGTGAGTGCTTCTTGCTGTGATATGGTGGGAGCGCACCAGCTCACGCGGTGGCGCCGCCCATGTGGACCTTGGCCTGCTTGATCGCGTCGAACTTGACCTTGGCCGGCATCTCGGGACACATCTCGCGCAGCCACACTTTGAGCACGTCGAGGTACCCGAGCTGGATGGCCAGGTCCTTGGTCGAGAGCTCGACGGTCAGGAGCTGCTCGTGCTCGACGTCGGCCAGGATCGTCGCCTCGAGCGAGTGGCGCGCGCCGTCCACGACGTCCGCAAAGTCCTTGAAGTCATCCACGCTACCTCGGCTCTCGCGCACGGCGAACACGTAGCCGTACTCCTCCACGTCCTCGACGAACGTGATCGACACGGCTGGGAGCAAGTCGCAGTCGTCGGGCGGCTGCGCCATCTGCGTCACGATGTAGTCACCCAGCTCACGGTAGTCCATGTAGTACGCGTACTCGGCGGCGCACAGCGCCGTGCGCGTCTTCGTGGCCCTGCGGAACCGCACGGCCGTCGAGGCGCTTGGCGGCGCCGCTGTCTTGGAGTCAATCTTCACCAGTGACTGCATGAAGGCGGCGGCGTCGCCGCGGCTCGCGTGGACCGCGAGGTGGTACGGGTATGCCGCGGCATCACCTAGGATGCCAACCAGCGTCCGGTCGATCACGCCGGCGTTCCCCACGCGTGATAGTTCCACACGACCGGCTTTCACGGTCGTATCCGTCTCGGTCGCAGTCTGAGCGTCGTTCTCCTCGCGCCGGCGCTTGGCTTTGTCGAGACCTTGACTGGCCGACTGGCTCTGCCCGTTGACCTCGCTGTGCTTCTCACAGAACACGAGCAGCACGTCCTCGTGCGAGCGGATGCGCGGCTCGTCGCAGTTCACGCCGTCGCCGACGTACTGGCAGAGCAGCTTGCGCTGCGCCGACCGGCGCTGCCGCAGATTCTGCTGGCTGCGGTGGTCGTTGCAGAGCCGATGGAGCGACCCGTCGAGCTTCTTCGCGCGAGGCAGCAGGCACGCGCGCCCCGGGTACCCGCACAACGCGCTCGCGGGGACTGACGACGAGGACGACGATTCGTCGCCCGCCGAGTCGCTGGCTTCGCTGTTGTCCGCCGCGGCCTCCATCTCCGCGTCCGAGTCGACACTGCTCGCCGGAACGAGTTGGTCCACGCCGTCCCCACCAGAGGGGATCTCCATTCGCGACGCCATACTGGTGTCTGCGTGGGGAGAACAAATCACCGCGATCTCTTTGCGCGTGTTGCCGCAGGCCGGGCACGCGTCGTTGCCGTCGCGCAGCGACGCCCAGCACGCTCGGCAGATCGCTGCGAGGGCGTCGAGCGTCGAGAGCACCGTCTCCAGGTCCACACGCTCTCTGGAATGGCGCGATTCCGTGACGCGCACCACCAGTTCCCACGCGGCGTCGGGAATCGCCGCCGGACGATTGGGCGGAGCGGAGCCTTTCACCATGCTGTGGACCACAGCACGCCGCACGGACGCGTACGGCGGCCTGTCCTGGACGGCCTCCACGATACACATCACCAGCAAGTACACGTCAAAGTCGAACACCTCCTGCGCCGCGTGGACATCCCTGAAGGTGGCCGCGCGGCTGCGGCTGAAATCCGTGAGACGCGCCCTGCCGTCCGCGCCGATGAGGATGCTCTCGAGGTCGAGGCGGCCGAGCACGATGCGGCTGCGGTGGAGATGCGCGAGCGCCTGCGCCGCCTCGTGGAGAAGCCGCCACACGAGCCGCTTCTCGAGCTCGCTGGCCGTGCGGAAGTCGATTGTGGCCGGGATGTAGGCGCCCTCGCACACGAAGAACGGCCGCTCCGTGGACGTACACGCACCGTACAGCTTGAGCAGGTGCGGGTGGTTGAACGTGGACCACAGGTCGGCCTCGCGCGCAAACGCGGCCATGGCTTCGGCATGTGAGGCCGCCGTGTCGGACATGAAACGCTTGATCACGACGGGCGTCTGGTCACGCCGCACGCCGCGGTGGAAGCTCACGTTCTTCACGTTCGCGAACGCGCGGATGTCGAACGTCACCTCGCCCTTGGGCAGAAACCACGCGGGCAGCTCGTTCCGCTCGCGGTGGCTCGGAAGGGCGGGTCCCATCGGAACCACCGGCAGTACTTGCTCCACGGCAACACGCTTCTCTTCAGTAGGCGGACGGCTCGCCACCGCGGGACGCGAGGAAGCCGCCGTCTTCTTGTCGGCTAGCACGGCGAGCAAGGCGAGCGACTGCAGGATGGAGGCGCCGTTTTCCGTCTCGAGCCGCGCCGTCAGAGCCGACTCGACGGACTGAGACGCCGCTTCCGGTTCTTCGGCACGCGCGACCACGGCCTCGGCTTGTGCTGGCTCGACGTTCGTCCTCTGCTCGGCAGTGGTTGTGTCCTCGCCCAGGTCACTGTCCGTGGCGCTGCTTGGCGCGGCAGCAGCGGTGGCCTGTCGCACGCCGCCTTTGAGTCGAGTCTCGCGGCGCTTGCGGTCGGCGTACTTCCTCTGGAACTCGTTCGCGGCGGCGCGGTGGATCTCGCAGAGCTTGGACCGCGTGCCGTCCGTGTGGCGCTTGCTCAGCGCGCGCGGCCGCAGACAGGGCTTGCCCTTGTACTCGCACAGCGGCAGCCCGTGGTCCGCGACCTCGGCCTCGGGGTCGTCGCGTGGCGGTAGTACACGCCGCGATCGAGGCAGCGAGTCTTTCACGGGCCGGTCGGCAAACACGTGGAGCGCGCGGACCACGTCCGCCAACGCGAGCCGCTGCTCTGGGATCGGCATCATCATGGCTCGCACGAGCGCCCACTCCTCGTCGGCTATCGCGCTCGGCCGCGGCGGCAACTCACCGCGTCGCACGTGCTGCTCGATGGCCTTGTCGTCCAGCGTGCCGTAGGGCGGCCCCCCGTCCACAGCCGCGATGATGCACATGCCCAGCGAGTACACATCGGACGCGAACGTCGCGTCGCCGCCGGCGAGACACTCGGGCGCCGTCCAGCGGACGTCGCGGCGGCCACTACTTCTCTGCTGCTGCGTCGACTGGCACTTGGCGCGCAGTCGAGCGAGCCCAAAGTCGGCGACGAGCGCGCAGCCGTCGCCGTCCACGAGGATGTTGTTCATCTTGAGCCCGCCGTGGACGATCTTGTTCGTGTGGAGGTACGCGAGGCCCTGCGAGGCCTCGAAAAGCAGCGGCCACAACTGGTTCTTGCTCGCGGATCGTCGTAGGTACGCCGCCACGTCACCGTTCGCCGCCTCCTCGTAGACCAGGAACGGCCGACTGCCCACGTGGCACGCGCCGACGAACGCGACGACGTGCGGGTGCTGGCAGCCGGCCCTGGCGCCGAGCTCCTCCACTAGAGGCGCGTACTGGCGAAGCTCGAGCGCGTCGTTCTCACTGGGGAGCAGCATCTTGACGACGATCTTTTTGTTCCCGTGGGCCCATTCGCCGCGGCGCACGGCGCCCAGCGAGCCGTGCGCGAACGGGCGTTCGCTGAACGTCAGGTCCGCCTCGAGCAGCAGCCAGGGCGGCACGTCCGGCACGTTGTCGGGCGACGCGCGCTTGATCGCGTCGCACATTTTGGCCACGAGCTGCACCGCCTGCGGCGGCAGCGCGGACGCGCGCTGCGGGATCTTGGCGAGCTCGGCCTGGAGCAGCACGAGCGCGTCGTGGCGCCGCTTCGGGTCGCTACGCAGCTTGGCCGCGAGCAGCCGCAGCGGCTGCAGGCCCTGCTCGATGGCGCGCATCTGCGCGTCCAGCTCGTGGGCGAGCTGCGGCCTCCAGGCGATTGGCTCGACGCCGAGCCGCTGGCCGAGCCGGTCGAGCGCCTCGTGGAGCGCCGCGAGCGCGCGCTCGAGCTTGGCGTTGCCGAGCAACTGGTCCAGCAGCGTCATGGCGATGAACCGCTGCAGCACGGCGCCGAACTCGGCGAGCGTCGCGAGAAAGAAGGCCGTGGCGTCGCCGTCGTACGGCGCGGGGCCCGGGCGGCGCAGCGCGTCGTGTGCGCCCGCGAACCGGCGGTGGAGGAAGCGGAAGGGCGCGTCCGGCAGCTTGAGCCGCACGGAGAGCAGCGCCATGGCCTGGCGGAGCTGCAGCGCGGCGTCGCCCATCGCGGCGGCGGCTTCTCACTCGTCGTGAGTTGTGTGTGCTATAAGGAAGGCCGACTCTGTGAGGGGGCGGCGGGGACGCCCTATGACAAAGCGTCGCAGCACTGACAAATCGGTGGCGCGCAGCTGTTCGAGAAACCTTCTTCGTTTTCTCATTGGGGCATGAGCAGTGGCAGTATGTATTATCAAAGGGTATAAGTAAAACGGAGGCGTCAGAAGGGCCAAAAGTACACGTGTTTGAATTGCATTATATATGGGTTATGATAGGTTAGCCATTGGATAGAGGATTTGGGAGCGCCAGACGAGACAGAACTGAGTGCAATGTATTACGGTAACTGAGAATGTTCAGCAGTCTTCGCGAGGGGAGATGGGAAACAGATCATCTAATATCAGTGACCGAGATCCTTGGGAAGTACCGCGTGCCCAATCAATATACTGCTTGAGAAATCGTATCTCTTTGTATGGTCCACTATATTAGCTTAACTTGTATGGCGATGCTACTCAGAGCCGCTGCTGTAATTGGACTATTACATTGCCTGCCAGGCTGCTATGGTAGTCTGCTGCTGCGTCGATGCTGCGAAAGCGTGAGCGTTGTGTGTCTGGTCAGAGGAAGTGGTTGCTGCTACTGCAGTCGCGTCTCCGCATGGCCTGGGGCTACCTCAGTGACGATTTCACTGAGTATCAGACGATCCAGTAGCGGTTCGACCCAGTCCTCGTCGGCGTCCAAATTGTCCATAGTACCATCGTGGCTGGTCACCGTGTTGGGCTCCTCTCCGCCTCGCCTCGCTGGCTGTCGTTTCTTCTGCTGCCATCGCCGTTGGTTCTCGTTGGCTCGTACGCGGTGCACTTCGCACAGCAAGTGGAGCTGTCCATCGTCTTTGCGTACCCGGTCATTTGTGCAGAGTTTGCCTTTGTATCGGCATTGGGACTCGCCGCGAACAACTGGAGGGCACACCTACTCGCCGTATTGGACCCGCGGTAGTTGGTCCTCAACGCGCTCGTCGATGAAAAAGTCGCTTGGTGATGAAGTACATGGGCTCAGTACGCTATAGTCGCTACGGCGTGAAATTGTTCCATGAGGATCGAGCTGCTCGTGCATGGTTACATGTCCAGCGAGGGGCAGCGATCTGTAGGCGACAGACCCGTGCGTCGTATCTTCGCGCGGCCTCGAGCTGCCGCGGCCAAATCTCGAGAACTGAACGACGCGAGCTGGAGTTAACCTCATAGTCTGCATGCGACAAGCCCAGTATTCAGTCTCCGACGAGTCAGACCTCAACGGGGGCGCTCCGCTGGCTATAGTGGATGGCTGCCAACCACTATAGCAAGATGATAAATCATCTCGTGAGCGACCAATGAAGCGATGCTCCCAGCCAATCAACGGGAGTATTCGCGGGTCTACTACCGTATTGACGAATGATATTGGATCCTTTCTACTGTTGTCCCCTATGAAGGTCCACTATTCGCGTGGTTGGTGGCCGAATGTATCTTATTAATAGTGGAGAAATGCGTGAAAGTTTTGCGCGATGGGTTTCTGAAAATGTTGGTCTCTCCTCAGCATTCTTGTCACTGAACCTCGCGCTTCGCCCAGTCTGCACCGAGTCGCTCTGTGTGTAGTGGTGCGACCGACCTTGGACAAAGCACACAGCATACTTCATATTTGGCCTCTCAGCGTGCGAGTATCCAGGACAGCTCATTATCCGATTGAAAGAAAAAATATATACTTCTGTGGTCGTACGAGTCGTTAAAACGACTCGTACGGCCACAGAAGAGATCATTTAAACTGACCAATACCATCATTGACCATCCATCAAGTATCAGCAAAGTTGATACTGACGTTTGCGGCGGGCAGCAACCTCTGCGCTTACATGATATAGTTGTGCTCCACGATCCATGCAATCTCGCCACGCTACAATACAGTCTCTCGCTCAAGGCTCGACACTAATAGTCGAGTTGTGGCCAGCAGAGTGGGTGTGGCCGATAATGCAGGTGAGTGGTGGTTGCTGTGGACGTCAATAATGACCAATCGATCCAGAAGCGGTTCGACCCAATCCTCGATATCGCCAATCCCGCTCTTCTCGTCGCCCCGCACCGGCAGCGCATCGTACCCCACCTCGCCTTCTCGTGTCGGCGATTCGCTGTGCTGCTGCTGCCAGCGCCGCTCGTTCTGGTTCGCTCGCTTGCGGTGCTTCTCGCACAGTGTATAGAATGCGCCGTCCTCTTGTTGGTTCAAACACACTGTGCATTCGTAGTGGCACTGCCACTCGTGCCGTCCAACAACCGGAGATGGATCTTGGCGTCCGCTTCGCGGCGTCACTGCTGGTGCAAGAACGCAGCAGTGATGAGGAGTGGGGGGGGGGCTTTCTGTCGCCCATACTTTCGCGGATGAAGAAGTGTGTCGTTCTCCGCGATAGCGTACATGGCCGTCTGCTGCTGCGTCGTTGAGGGTCGCTCCAACTGTGAGTATCGAGTGTGACCGACGTACACATCCGGCAAACACCTCCACGAACATTAGACTGCCATGCATCTACCTAGATTCTCTCATTCTCCCTACACAAAGTAACGAGGAGCTTCTATTACGGTCGATACTTGGGTCCATGGTCCTGTCAACTAGACTCAAAAGCTTACTATTCGAGTCGTGAGACCGTGACTGCAGCCATCTCTACAGAGAGATCCACTACTTGGTCATGCGTTTCTGAGACTTGCGATATCTCACTTGCTGTATCTAGCGAGCCCCTAGAAGGTGCCGTGCGCGTTCCGTACCGTGTCGCGCAGTTTCCTGGCGTGCCAACACAGAAGCCCCCGCCACCACCGCACTCGGAATAGCTGCGCAAGATGTGGCTCGGTGACGCCACTGGATCGCAACCGCGTAAAAAAAGAGAATGCGTATTGTTATTAATATCGTTGTTCACCTGCCGCAAGCAGCGGAAGGTTCCTCGCTGCCGTGGCTTTTATGGTAGGGGTTTGTACACGGGTAGGCATAAGACGGGACCCTACGGATCCCGCCGGCGTCCGTATTTTTGGCGATTAGATACCGGTCCTGAGCCGATGGGAATTGACTGCCACGCTGGTCAGAAAGCGCCACCGATCCGATCCGGCTGGGGGGCGATGCTTTAAGCGGAGCGCACGGTGTACAGAGCGTCGCCGTCGCGCGTCTATCTATCTCCGCGTGGCGTGGATCTACAGCGGGGGCGTGGAACGGATTCGGTTTTCTTGCATCTGTGCGGCACTTGGGGCTCCGTGTCGACGCTCGCTGTGCCCACTTTGCTTTCCGTCTTCGGCCAGTGTGTGTGCCGCGCCCCGCTCGATTCACTCAGGATAAATGCACTCGCAAGAGGACTTGGACCATGAGTACCTGAACATCGACGCGTACTTCGCGGCGACCAACAACGACGAAGGTGCGACGTCTATCGTGGCGATATGAAAGTCCTCGCTGTATACTGACTCGTGCTTCCAGGCGATATGTGGGCCTCGTCGAGCCAGGAGACGGACGCGCGGGACGATGGCGACGACGAGGAGATCCTCAAGCACGCGCGCAATAGCGATGACCGCGTGATCGCGCGGCCTCGACTTTCGCCACTGAAGAGCATCGTCGCCGCGAGTGCAGCTGGTGGGGGTGGGCCAGCAAGTGGTCGGACAGCAAGGAAAGAGACCACGCCTGAGCACGTAAATGACGAGCCTAACGGCTGCGGTGGCTGCTGCAGCCATGACGACGGCGACGATGAGGCGGAGAAGCCACTCACGATCAAGACGGAGACGGAGCATCGCACATCCTCGGCGACGGCCGCAACGACAGACAGCGCTCCCGACAGCATGGACATGCTCGACGACGGCACGTGGCTCGACTTTGACCCACAGTCCACTGGCGCCGAGCTCGCGTCGCCGACACTGATGCGCCGCTTTGGCATGGACAACTGCTCGGGAGGGGCGTTGGGCGAAGCCGACTCGGATACGCGACTGGACCACGACTTCCTCTGCGACGACGACGACGACGACGACGGGCTTCTGCTGGAAGACGTGATGGATCTACCAGACTTCTCGGACGCTGACGTCGCCTCGCTCGTGCCTTCGCCCATCGGCGAAGGAAGTCGGTTGGACGCGTCACTCACGGTGTCGACGTCGTCCACGAGTCGTGAGGCGATGCCTCGCAGTGCGTTGACGTCTCCCGCTGGTCCCAGCGCGACGGTCGCTCCGCTGCCGTCGCCCGGCCAGTTCGGCGGCCACACCAACAACGCGCTCTTCGTCAACGACCAAGATATCCCTGATATGGTGAATCTCTTCAGCTCTATGTATTCTCCTTCCGAATCGGCGCGACTCCAACAGCAGCAGCAGCAACAGCAAACTCACTCGCAGCACCCGAACGCCCACGCCCAGTCACGGCAGCATCCGCACCCGCACCAAGGCCACAGCCACACCCACAACACACAGCATCTACAGCAGCAGCCGCCGCTCAGCATCATGGTGCCGACACCGCAGACACAGAATTCGATGTTCCCGTTCGGTAACCTCGTCGGTTCGCCCATGCCGCTGCCCCCGACGGCTGCGCAATCTGCCAACAGCAGACCTCCACCGACGATGGTGCCGGCCAGCCAATTCGAGTTCTTCACGCCGCCGGGCGTCACGGGCAACCGCGTGCTTGACCCGAGCTCGATCTTCATGACGGCCGACTCGCTGTCTCCACCCACGAAGAACACCAACGTCTACCAGCACACGCAGCACCCGTCGCACGGCGGCATGCGGATGATGACGCAGACGCAGGCGCAGCAGCAGATGCAGGCGGCGACCGCGGCCGCGGTTGCGATGGCCAATTCGGCGGCAGCGATGAGCACTATGCGCAAGCTCAACACGACCTACGGCGTCCCCATCGCGCCGCTGCAGCGCACGATGCGGGCCGACGCGCTGCCGCTCAAGCCCAAGATCCTGCACGCGACGGCCACCTCGTCCAGCACGATCAACGCGACGTTCGGCAGCTCCAGCAAGGTCTCCAAGATCTCGATCACGCCCGACATTTCCGACTTCAAGCTCGTGCAGATCTTCCACAACTTTTGCGACCCGGCCACGAAAGTGGTCACGCTGCCGCGCTTCCACCAGCTCCTGCTGTGCCACCAGGTCAAGGACGAGCACAGCGGATCCCACGGGGCGGCCGCAGCCGCGGCTGCGGCGGCCGCTGCCGCTGTTGCAGCAGCAAAGAGCACCGCCAGCAACAGCAACGCAGCGAATGCGCCGCCGAGCGCCGAGTCGCAGGCGCTGTTCAAGACGCTCGACAAGAAGAACGTCGGGTTCCTGGACCTCGAGGTCTTCATGAACTCGTTCCAGATCTGCAATCGCTGCACGGAGGCCAAGCGGCGCGCGCAGTCGGCGGTGAATGCCGCGCAGGGTCAGTCGTTCACGTCCACGGCACTCGAGCGGCAGCTCATGGAGGACGTCGCGCCCGTGATCGTGCGCGTCGTGCCCACGTCGTTTGAAGGCAGCAAGGTCAAGAGCTGCGAGCACTACCAGTGGACGTGGTGCGAAGGCTTCGACAAGACCGGCAACGAGAAGTGCAAGGGCACGAACCGCCACGACAAGTGCCCCAAGTACCTCGCCAACTGCACACTCTGGAAGCACAAACTCCCGCCCAAGAACCGCAAGTCCAAGATCTTTGAGAACATCGAGTCGCCGTCCAAGAAGTTTAAGCATTTCACCTAACTTTATAAACCGATATGGGTACACATGTACTGTCGAGCTCCTCATTGGAAGGGTGAGCCGAATGGGGGATTCCCCCGATTGAGTGACGCCAGGCGTAGATGCCTCTTCGCGGCCTCTGAATGATGGCGACTTGTCGGGACGGTCTCCGTGCTTGCCTACCTGCCTGGCGACGCAGTGGAGAAGCCATGGGCCAGAACGGGAGCGTGGCATGCTGCTGCTGCGGCTCGAGCAAGCGAGTGAGTGAAGTGCTGAACGATTCGCTGCAGGAGAAGCTGCTCGACGTCGAGGAGACCAAGCTCACCACCGCGAGTGGGAACTCGCCACCATCGACGGACACGCTGCGTAAGTGCCGCAAGGGGAGCAGCACGCGCGACGCGGTGGCCATAGGAATGATGCCGCTGGGTCTGAGTATGGAGGAGGAGGAGGTGCTGAGCGAGACCGCCAGCAGGGACCGCATAGACGAGGAAGACGACGACGACGATGACGAGCGTGAAGTCAAGCAGACGCCTCAGAAGCCACCCCGCAAGGGCTCGTACCGCTCGGGCAGCGCCGCGTGGGATCTGAATCAGGACTCGCAGTGCGGCTTTGGCATTGCGATGTCGCAGCAGGAGATCAGCGGCAGCGACCTGAGCCTGGTCGGAGTGCCGGTCGTGGACGAGTCGACGACGCGCACAAGCCGCATTACGAGCAGCGCGTCCGCGCGGTCATTGAAAGACGACTCGTACGCGAGCTCCCATGAAGCCGTGGACGGCGCAGATGCGGAAGAAGAGATCGAGGAGGCAGAGGAGGACGAGGACGCCGCGCAGGAGGCCGTGCTGCGTCGCCGCACGATGGTGCGTCCGTCGTCGTCGCGAGTCTTTGACGAGGAAGACAACGGTGCGCTCCGTCGCGCTAATTCGCGCGGCCTCCGTGAACTCTTTGACAAACACCAGCAGAGCGATGAGTTCGGGTCGTTCAGCTCGGATACGTCGTCGATGCGCAGCTTCCTCGCGCGCAACTCGGACTTTGACGCGTCGTCCACGACGTTCAACGAGTCGCGCTGCGCCATCGACGACACTACTGCCACGTCGGACGCGCCGGCTGAGGAGGCGCGGGAGAGCCTGTCGTCGAGCGCCTCGTCCAGCGCAGCGCCGAGCAGTCCGCACGAGAAGACGAAGAAGAAGGGCAAGCGCAGTCCTCGCGCGAAGAAGAGATAGTTTCGCGGTCGCGCGGTCACTGCTCCATATACGCACACGTACTGTACACACGCGACTGGGATCTCGGTCTTGTTTGTATTGTACAGTATTTATGTGCGTTTCTTGCTGTATCACAGATCCCACACGGCCTCAGCGGTCTGCTGGTGGCTGACGTACATGGGCGGGCTGTAGAGACTGTCGTCGCGCTTGCCCTCGCGGTCGTGGATGAGATTGTACGAGCTCCACTTCTTCCAACTCTCGTCTTCGACCACAAGCGGCTGCTGCACGTCGGTGGCGTCGGTGGAGGCCGAGGACAGCGCCGACGGCGACGGCTTGATCGCCGGCGCGGACGACCGCCGCGCGTCCCAGCAGTCGGTGAAGCACGAGCAGCACGACGACGCGCTCAGCCCCTGGCCCATTCTATTGGCATCGGACGCTTTCGTGTGGAGAGGAGGATCGCTTGAGGTCTTTCGGCTCGTAGGACGTGGCTGCTCGGCGGACTCGAGTTGATCAATAGCGAGCGAGCGAGAGAGAGAGAGGAAGACGACTCTCTCTCCAGAATGGTTGAGCGGTCTCTTCCGTCAAGAGGCGTGATGGGATCGCGGGGGATCCCGATCCGCCACCGCGGGGCGCCGCTTCAAAATCAATCCAAATAAGTGAAATAAATAAGTGATTATTCCCAACTGTAGTGGATTCAAATCCAGTCGGCGTATCCGCCATCTCGAGTGATGGCGATCAAAATAGCGCTTGATACAGGAACTTGCTTGCCTGGTCGCATTCTCTTCGCCTCTTGGTTCCATGATGGGCGAGCCGTCGGCTTCTTCGTCTCCTGTAGTGTCCACACCGGTTGAGCAGATCCTCTTCCACGTGCGGCTCATCGATCCATGGCGAACACCTCCGCCCAGTGCGACGCCCGACCCGCTGCAAGCCCGCTACTCGTTCTTCGGTCTCGAGTTAGAGCTTCGCGGTAATATTCACGCTGACCACGCAGCTGATGCGCAGAGTTGTGTGTTGGACTTCACGTCGGCTGGGAGAAAAACGCGGCGAGCCAAGCTGCTCGCAATGGCCGAGCCATTTGAGCTCGTCGTGCGGTCCAAGATGCCGCTTGACGCCGCCTCCGATCTGCAGAAACCGCTTCTCCACATACTGGTGCCCGTCCAGACCGGCAACTCGCTCGCGCACATCAACAAGATCCACTTCCTCCGGCACTGCACCACGGGCAGCGACGTCTTCCAGCAGCTCGAAAGCGTCCTCGACGGCGTCAGCGTTGCGCGACCGTTTGAACTCACATTCCTACGCCACAACCACGCCCAGGCGGCCGCCAAGATCCGCCCGTTTGCCGCCCGTGCAGACGTGCAGCAGGCCCAGGTCGCACAGCTCGAGAAGCTCCAGACCGAGGAAGCCACGTGGCCCGTCGAGAGGAGGAAGCGCAAGCAGTTTGTGCTCCAGCAAATGGACTTTCACCGCGAGCACTACCTGTACGACCACGTCGGGTCGCAGCTGCAGGAGCTGCACGAGGAGATCATGGGTGCCGGCCAGTGGCACGCGTACGAGTTCGAGAAGGCGCTGTGGTACTACCACGCACCGACCAATGAGCTGTTTGCCGAGCATCCGATGCGCAACAACGCCAAGACGCGGTTGCTCATCGGGTGCGTCCAGCTACGAACGAGAATGGCAGCAAGACGGCTCCAGCACGGCGCCAAGCGGTTCCTACGGATCACGCGGCTCGCAGCGGCGGCGGCCGACACGTTGCTGGAGCGGATATGTGATGAGACGTGGCCTACGTCGTGGAATGGCGCGTGGGAAGCGACGACCACGGACGCTGCAATAGAGAGGCTGCTTGGCATCGTTTGTGACGGCGTGTGGAACGCGTCCATGACTGCTGCTTGGGAGGCGACAGTGACGCGGGTGTACGTTTACCACCTACAGGCGAATAAGACCTCAGCCGCGAAGGCAAAGAAGCTGTGGGAGAAATGGAGCCGACCGGGGGTGATCAAGGCGGAACCGCTTGAGCCACCACAGATCGACGAGGCGGTCGAGAGGTTTCTCGACAAGATATGCGATGAGATGATCGACGCGTCGCTGAGTCGAGCCTGGGAGGTCACGGTCGCCGACAAGGTCGTTGGTGAGCTGAAGGCGAATACGACGTCGTCTGCCAAGGCGAAGAAGCTGTGGGAGAAATGGAGTCGCCCAGGGTTCGTCAAGGCCGAGTCCGGCGAAACGCCGCGGGTTGATGAGGCCGTGGACAAGCTTCTCGAAAAGATATGCGGTGAAGTGGTCGACACGTTGCTCAAAAAAGCCTGGGAAGCCACGGTCGCAGAGGAAATCGTGGGCAAATTGAAAGCGACCACGACAAAAGCCGCCAAAGCGAAGAAGCTGTGGGAGAAGTGGAGCCGTCCGGGCGTCATCAAAGGCGATCCCGTTGAGCCACCGCAGATAGATGAGGCGGTCGAAAGGCTGCTCGACTCTGCCTGCGACGAGATCCTGCGGTCGTCACTGGACGCGGCCTGGGAGTTGAACCTCACGGGAGAATACGTGGGCCTCCTCAAGGCGAACGCGAGCTCGGCGGCCAAGACGAAGGGACTCTGGGAGAAGTGGAGCCGCCCCGGCGTGATCAAGAGTGATCCAACTCCACGGGCACCGCTGGTCGAGCCGTTTGGCGCCATGAGTGAGTCGAAGGCGGCGCCGCCGCCGCCGACTGCTGCTCTCTCCAAGTTCCACGCGCCACGGACTCCGCCACTGGAGTCGACCACCGAGCTGACGCGAGTCGTGGCGACAGCTATTGAGCCACCGCTGGAGGCGGAGACGGAGCTTCTGGGCCCGCTGTACAGACCGGAAGTCGACGACGCAAAGCCGAAGCACACACGCGTCGCGGAGGAACACGGCGATGCTGACGATGGCGACGACGATGACGACGACGAAGACGACGACGACGACACGCGCAACTGGCGGTCGCGGCTGCGACTGCTCAAGATCCACAAGCGCATGCACGCCTCCAAGAAGTACAAGCACAAGGCGACGCAGTTTCCGCCACACGCGGTGCTCTCCACTCACAGCGGCGTCGTGGCCGGCGGCTCGTGCTTCGAGCCGCCGCTCGTGGACCGCGGCGCGTCGCTGCTGCTCGACCTCGCCGTCGACGGACCGGTGGGCAACTCGATCGCCTCGTCGCTGGTGAGTCACACCTTACAGCGAATTGTGTGGAAGCATATCTTGGACTAACGGCATCGTTCCTTCGTGCAGAGAGACGCGAGCGACGCGCCGGCGTGGCGCCGCGACGGCAGCTTCCGCAGCTTCCACACGTTCTTCACGGCGTCCTCGAGCCCGCGGAACCATCAGCGCGAGATTCCTCGCATCATTTCGTCTCGCCAGCCACGCAGGAAAGACCGCCCGGCGGCGGCAGTCAAATACGCGCCCTCGACAATGGCGGCGGCGAGTCCGCCAAAGGCGACGGCCTTGCCGTCCCTTTCCGTCGCTTCCACGGCACACCCGCCGCTCGGAGCGACACAGTTCAACGCACAGAACGACGGCTTTTCCGCGCACAATGAAGTGGCGGTGAAAACGAGCGCGTCTCCGCCCAAGAAGCTGCCATACATCCGTCGACGACGACCGTGATGGTGGCCATTTCCACAGCTGCGCTGCTTGATTCTTTGTTTCTTTACGTTATTCGGGGTCCAAATGTACGATAAGGGAGAGGCACCTCGATTCTCGAATTTTTCCTCTTTGGACGCAAATTCGAGAAAAGAATGTATACTACGCCGGACATATTAGTATGAAAAGTTTAGTCCCGTGGATACGTCGCATACGGTACTACTTGGTTCCGTCTTGACTCCCATTCACTGTCAAAACGGAGGATTCTCCTTGAATCAGCAACCATGCCGAACGCCGCCGCTGAAGCCAAGAAGAAGTGCGTGCTCTCCGTTCCCCACTATGCGTGCTGGCGTGCGCCGCCGCCGCTCTTGTGTGCGCCCATGGGAAAGTGCTAATCGCGCTCTTTCCGTTGATGTGCTGGTCATGACAGCGAGGGCAACGATGCCTTCAAGAAGGGCGACTGGGAGAACGCCGTCGCCAAGTACTCGGAGGCCATCGCGCTCGACGGCTCCAACCACGTCTACTACTCCAACCGCAGGTACGAAAGACCGGCTGAGTGCGTAGCACGCTAATTGGTCATGCTCTGACGCGTCTGTCTCTGTATCTCTGCGGCTCAGTGCGGCGTACCTCGGCTGGCTCAAGTACGAGGAGGCCGCGGCCGATGCGGCCAAGTGCATTTCGATCAATGCCGACTTTGTGAAGGCGTACCACCGCCACGCGCTCGCGCTCAAGGGCCTCAAGAAGTACGAGGAGGCGCTCGTGACGCTGCGCGCGGGTCAGCGTGTCGACTTCGACAACAAAGACCTGAACCGACTCATCACGGAGATCGAGCCGATCCAGAAGAAGGTCGAACAGGCGCGTCGCTCGGGCATGAGCCGCGCCGAGGTGCTCAAGGAGGAGGGCAACGACGCGTTCAAGACCGCGGCGTTCGAGCGCGCTATCGGGCTGTACACGGAGGCGCTCGAGGCCTGCGACAAGCAGAACTCGGCCGTCGCCATGTCGTGCTACAACAACCGCGCGGCCTGCAACCAGCAGCTCAGCAATTTTTCGGCCGTGATCCGCGACTGCTCGCACGTGCTCGAGCACGAGCCGGAGAACCAGAAGGCGCTGCTGCGCCGCGCGCTCGCGTACGAGGGCCTCGAGCGATACCGCCTCGCGCTTCAGGACATCCGCTCGCTGCTCGCGATCAACCCGAACATTGAGGTACGAAAATGCTGGTCAAACGAGGTGGTTGCCTCCGTTCCAGGCAACACTGACGCTATGGGTTTTTTTTTTAAACTGTAGATCGCCAACAAGGCGCAGCACCGTCTCGGCGAGTACGTGCGCAAGCTGAAAGAGGGAAACTAGACGTGGCGCGAACCCGCAGTTCCTGGAAGATCGCATAGAGCAAGACAACGCCATGGTAGTACGACGTAACCCAGTGAATGGGAGTGACAAGGGCGTTGGTACCGCATTCGAGCGACTCTCCAAGACTTGGTGGTTCTGCTCAACGCTTGAGCGAACGGGTGGCTTGGCTTGTTTTACATTCATTATCTCGCAGCCCTCGACGGGGTCTGCTCGCGCCTCACGCGTCTCTCTGTCTAGTGCTTCATCGTCTTGAGGTACTCCTTCCAGCCGATCTCCTCCATCTTGTTGATCTTGCCGTCGACCTCGAAGCGCTGCGCCTCCAGGAACTGCTCCATGGCCTCGAGGTACTTGTCGCCGAGCATGCGCACGGCCAAGAGACCGGCGTTCGTCGCGTTGCCAATCGCGACGGTCGCCACGGGCACGCCGCGCGGCATCTGCACGATGCTCAGCAACGAGTCCTCGCCGTTGAGCGTGCTCGTCTTGACCGGCACGCCCACCACGGGAAGCGGCGTGAGAGCCGCGATCATACCCGGCAAGTGGGCCGCGCCGCCCGCGCCGGCGATGATCACCTTGAGGCCACGACGGAAGGCCGTCTGCGCGTACTCGTACATGCGACCAGGCGTGCGGTGCGCCGACACGATGGTCAGCTCGTACGGCACGTGGAACTTTTCGAGCATCTCGGCCGCCGCGGCCATGGTCGGCAGATCCGAGTCCGAGCCCATGACGATGCCCACGACCGCCGGTGCCTTGACGAGGCCGGCGTTCTGCGCGATCTGCGGCGAGATCGCGGTCGCGCGCTCGACGAGCTGCTGGAGACTGGTCGCGACGATCGTGAAGTGGCCCAGCTTGCGGCCTGCGCGCACCTCCTTCTTGCCGTAGTGGTGAGGCGTCGCGCCGGGGACGTACAGGCACTTGCGCAGGTCGGCGTAGCTCTCGTCCTCGTCAGCGCTCTTGCAGCCAAGCACGTTGACCATGAGCGCGGCGTTGACCGCCAAATCGCAGCCGCCGAGCGGCAGGTCGCATACGGCGCGGAGGTGCTGCTCGTACTGGTCAGTCTCGCAGGCCTCGATGGTATAGTGGCCCGAGTTGTGCGGACGCGGCGCGATCTCGTTGAGGAACACCTCGTTGTCCTTGGTGAGGAAGAGCTCGACACCGTAGATGCCATTGCCGTTGAGCTTGGAGATCGCCGTGAACGCCATTTGCTTGGCCTTGGCGTACGTCTCCTGCGGGATCTGCGCCGGCGCGAGCACGGTGTCACAGATGCTGTCCTTTTGCGTGGTCTCCACGACTGGGTATGCGCGCACGTCGTCGTTCGCCTTGACGACCATGACGGCGAGTTCCTTCGTGAACGGAACCCACTTCTCTGCGTACAGCATCACCGGCTTTCCTTCCGCCATGCCGAGCTTGGCAAACGCTTCGGGCACGTCGCTGGCCTGGGCCACCACGGCGTTCCCCTTGCCGTCGTACGCGAACAAACGCGACTTGAGCATGTACGGGTAGCCGAACTCCTCGCAAATGGCGACGGCGTCCTGCTGGCTGGTCACGATCTTGTACGGCGCGACAGCGACGCCGTCCACGCCGCTGAAGAACTGCTTCTGCGTGTACTTGTCCTGGATGAGCTTGATGGTCGCCGGCGACGGGTGCACAGGGATGTCGAGCGTCTCGAGGTACGCGGCGTTGACGTGCTCGATTTCGGCCGTTATAATGTCGCACTGCTTGGCGAGCGCCGCAATGTCCTGCTCGCTCGTGAAGCTGCCGGCGATGGCCTGCACGCCGAGCTGGCCGGCAGGCGACTCGCTGCCCTGCGGGTCCAGCACGACGAGCTTGACGCCGAGGCGGTGCGCGGCCTGCGCCATCATGCGGCCCAGCTGACCGCCGCCCAGCACGCCCACGACCGGCGGCGCGGCGCCGCGTTGCGTCTTCAGGATCGGCATCTCAGTTTGGTGGTAAGCGTCGGGGAATGGTGAGGAGCTCACCAGTTGTGCGGCACCGCACGCCGGTCGGGAACGGACGGGTGGAGAGCAGTGGATCACGTGGATTGGCTGAAATAATGGGCCAATCAGAGATCAGGCTCATAATAATGTGGACCACATACATGAACGGAAACGGATATTTGATGTTGCATCGTATCTGGGAGAACGGGAGTGATCGGCAGGACGACCATGGACTCCATGATAGAGGTGGCCAGGGAAAAGGAAGGCGCGGACGCGGCGTGTATCGCGCGCCACTAGAACTCATCGATGGTATTGCCGTTGTCACGCTTGACGGTGGAGATAATGGCACATGAAAGGAGGACCGTGGCGGAACAAAGAGCCGCAGCGATACGCAATGAACGGGCGGAAATCGCGGTCGCGGCGAGCTGTGGGGACCGGGCGTGTGTGAAGCCATTCTTGGCGGAAAGCTACGGTTATAGCAAATGGAAATGGTCGTCAAAAATGAGAGAATCGGTGCAGACGCAACACCCACGGCTCACCGGTGGGTAGTGCTTGGGCACCTTGACGAGAATTTGGATCTCGCCGAACATATTCTGCAGATGTAGTCGCGGGCAACTCGGTCGTCGTCCATCTCCGCCGCTCTCTTCTTCTTGTACAAACTCTCCATAAAGCCGAGCGAGTAGGCCATTTCCGCGAATGTCTTCCCTTGATGCGGGTACCGAAAGTCCAATTTTAATTGGACTTTCGGGTGAAATAACTCGATATAATTAGGTCATAAAAATGATCTAATTATATGGAATTATTTCAATTGAATTATTCATTCGAGAGGGCTGGAGAATTATTTTCATATGAAACTACAGAGCAAACACTGTGAGAAGTTTTTGTATGGCTGTTGGTATGTGGCCTATTTGCGATGCATTCCCACAAGCGTGCGAGACTTGACTGTGTATCGTTCCGTGAAGGGAATGCATTGACTGCGGAACCAACTACTTCCTCCGGTCCCTAAATATTGCAACAAACCGTTTGGCGGGGTGTCCCTAAATATTGCAACAAGTCAAAAATGATAATCACTTCAAAGGAATGTATAGGATATCGAGATCAAAAGAGCATTGGATTTCCTGCCGACTCAAGAAAAGCAGTCGCTTTCGCGTACACTTCTGGTGGGCACGACATGGAAGCCGGGAGGAGACCGTCCTTTTGCAGCTTTGCCTCTCCCATGTGCGGGAGCT
>JAADVV010000109.1:0-27380 GCA_023335905.1 Pythium pyrilobum | reverse complement strand
TTGTTGTTTTTTTTTTTTTTTCTTGCCTTCCTGCTTGTGGGGTTTCCGCCGACTTTCACGTTGGCCACTTCTCCGCTCGCCGACATCTTCCCCGTCGTCCAACGCGCGGAGAAAAGCAGCACCACGCGGAAACCTTGGGTCGGGTCTCTGCGTCCATGAAGCCGCGCGACAAGCAGGAGCCGCGTCAGCGCCAGCCGTCGCAGCGGCGCCGCGCGGCGTCCAACTACCAGACGCTCGATGACCAGGTCGCGGAGCGCAGTGGCTCGGTCTCGCTCTCCATGGTCGAGGCCAAGAACAACATGCTGCTCAACAGCGGCACCGCCGCCACACTTCTCGGCAGCGTCAGCATGGACGGCGGGTTGCCCTCGGTCGCGCGCTCGGCCGCGGTCTTTGAGCTACTCCAGCTCAAGTTTGGCTTCCAGGAAGGCAGCGTGCGCAACCAGCGCGAGCACTTTGACGGCTGGGTGCTCAACTACGAGTCGCGCATGGCCACGCCCGACTCGGACGAGGCCGTGCGCCAGACCCACGTTAAGTTCTTCAAGAACTACGTACGCTGGTGCGCGTTCCTGCGCACGAAGCCCCACCTCGCGGACCTCAACGCGCCCATCGGCGTGGCCGAGAGACAGGTCGCGCTCTTTTTGCTCATCTGGGGAGAGGCCGGCAACATGCGCTTCATGCCCGAGTGTCTCTGCTTCCTCTACCACTCGATGGCCAGCAAGCTCGAGGACATTGAACGCCTGCCCAACGCGCCCGACGGCTCGTTCCTGCGCCGCGTCGTGCGCCCGCTCTACCTCGTGATCGCCAAGATGCGCGAGGTCGCCAAGAGCGGCCAGCGCGCGCTCGACCACGAGCATATCACCAACTACGACGACGTCAACGAGTTCTTCTGGACGCCGCGGTGCCTCGACTTTGACGAGCTCAACGTGGCCGAGGCCGTGGGCGGCGCCAACCTCAAGACCTTCAAGGAGAGGCGCAGCTTCTTCAACCCGATGCTCGGCTTTTTCCGGATCTACTTTTTCCTGCTCGTCATGTTCCACATCCTCGTGGTCATCGCGTACGTCGCGTACCGGTCCGACCCGTCGCTCATGACGGGCCTGCACTTTTACTCCAACTTTTTCTCGGCGACCATCAAGGACCTGCGCAACCACGCGTTCTTCTCGGTGTTTATGACCGTGTCGGGCTTGCTCGCGGCCAAGGTCGTGCTCGAAGTGTGGCTCGGCGGCACGCTCATCTTTGGTCGCACGGCGTACGCGATCGCGCTCTTCTGCCGGCTCTGCTGGCACTCGGTCTTCTTTGCACTCTTCACGGCGGTGAACGCGTCGCCGTACGAGGTGCTCGTCGGCAGCAGCGACCTGCTGTCGATGGCGCCGGTCATCACGGGCGTGTACATGGCGCCCGTGGTCGTGGCCGCAATGCTCAAGATGTGCTGCGGCCGCCTCGTGTGGTCGAACGCGCTGCTCAACAGCTTTGACGGCTCGCGCGATCAGTTCATCGGGCGCAACATGGGTCAAACGTGGGGCGCGTTCTTCTCGTACGGATTCTTCTGGACCGTGTTGTTCGTGCTCAAGTTCCTGTTCAACCTCCAGTTGATGATCAAGCCACTCGTCGGACCGAGTTACGAGATCTACGGCATCAAGGCGTCGACCAAGAACTCGCTTATTGAATCGGAGCACAACATCGCGTTCATCGTAGCGATGTGGGCACCCGTGTTTCTCGTGTACATTTACGACGCGCAGATCTGGCTCGCGATAATGCAGGCGATCGTGGGTGCGTTCATTGGTATCCGGCTGAAGATTGGCCACTCCTCGCGCATCCCCGAGTTTGTCAGCCGCTTGAAGGCCGCGCCGTCCCTGTTCGACAAGAAGGTCGTCTCGCTCGCGGCGCGCGGACATCTGTCGGTGGAGACTGGCCACCCGCGGACGCTGTCGGAATCCGGTTCTGCGCCTGATGCCAATAGCCGCCTGCGCTTCGCCGTCGTGTGGAATGAGATTATTAGCAGCTTCCGTTTGTCGGATTTGCTAGACGACCGAGAGACGGCGATTCTGCAGTATCAAATCGCGGACTCGGGTGCCGTCGAGGACCCCGTGTTCTTGATTGCCGGACAAGCCCAGACTGCAGCGGACGTTGCTGCGCGAGCTAAGTCTCGCCGTCTCGATGACGCACGCCTGAGGAAGGAGCTCGAGAAGGCGGGTGTGTTGGGGTGCGCCCAGAACTGTATCGACATTTGCTTCCAGATTCTGAGCCAGATTCTCGGTCCCTCGGATGCCGAGATTGTCAAGGTCTTTGACCAGGTGATGCACTCGGGTAAGGTCATGTCGACAGTCAACCTGATTCACGTGCCGCTCGTGCGAGAGAACATTGTGGACCTGCTTGCGAGCATCCTCGATCTCCCTGAGCCGACGATTGTGCCGAGTGCCAATGGGGGAACGCAGTCGTTCTTCGGATTGCAGCACGACCAAGTGCTCGTTATTGTCCAGCGCGTGGATGCGCTGCTCAAGAGCATCGAATTGATGCTCGAGGAGGAGTGGATGGCGGAGAAGATCCGCAAGTCGGTGTTTGCCAAGGTGACGCCGGATCTTTCCTACCAGAAGCAGCAGTTAATCTCGCTCTTCGCCGACCGAAATAGCCAGACCGACACGGAAGACCGCCGCACGTCGCCGAACTCGAACGAGAGCATCATCTCGTTGTCCACGCGACTGTTCTTCCTCCTGACGCTCGACGCCGCCGATGCGCTCCCGCGATGCCACGAGGCGCGTCGACGAATGAGCTTCTTCCTCAACTCGTTGTCGATGAGCATGCCGACGATCAAGTCGATCGCCGCGATGCACTCGTTCTCGGTGATCACGCCGTACTACAACGAACCAGTATTGTATTCGATTGACGAGCTCAATGGGCGAGTCAACGCGAACCCGCTTTTCCGCAAGGTCGAGCAAAAGGGCCGTGACTTGAGTATCCTCAAATACTTGATCACGTTTCACAGCGACGAATGGGGCAATTTCCTGGAGCGTGTAGGTGCGACGTCCATGGACGAAGCACTCGCGGAGACGCCGACCCAAGTTCGCTTGTGGGCCTCGATGCGAGGCCAGACGCTGGCACGTACGGTGCATGGCATGATGATGTATGAAGACGCGCTCAAGATGCTGCGCTGGCTCGAGATCGGGTCGGACCCAAACATTTCTCACTTGGACAAGATCAAGCAAATGGACCGCATTGCCGGACTCAAGTTCTCGTATGTGACGAGTTGCCAGATCTACTCAGAGCAGCTCGCGGCAGGTGATTCTCGCGCGGCGGATATCGATCTTCTGATGCGGAAGTACCCGAACTGGCGCGTGAGTTACGTGGACACGATCCATCCTCCAGTGGGAAGCGCCGCAGAGACTCGCTACGACTGTGTGCTCGTGAAGTCGGATGGTGACGAGATTGTCGAGGTGTACCGGTACGAGCTGCCTGGAAACCCGCTTGTCGGAGAAGGTAAGCCCGAGAACCAGAACATTGCGATGCCGTTCACGCGCGGCGAGTATGTGCAGACAATCGATATGAACCAGGAGCACTACTTCGAAGAGGCACTCAAGATCCCGAACTTCCTGGCCACTGCCACGGAGAACGGCGCTAACGTCTCGATCATCGGTATGAAGGAGCACATTTTCACGGGTCGTGCGTCGTCTCTCGCCCATTTCATGACGCTCCAGGAGTTGGTGTTCGTCAGTTTGACGCAACGAGTCATGGCGCGTCCACTTCACTCGCGCATGCACTACGGTCACCCGGATGTGTTCGAGAAGTCGTTCATCATGAGCAACGGTGGTGTGTCCAAGGCCAGCAAGGGGATCAACTTGTCGGAAGATGTGTTCAGTGGGTACAATGCTGCGCTACGTGGCGAGCACGTCACGCACATCGAGTTCATGCAGTGTGGCAAGGGTCGAGATGTGACGCTGAGCCAGATCAACGCCTTCGAGGCCAAGCTGGCGAACGGCTCCGCCGAGAGTTCGCTGTCGCGCGACGCCCATCGCATGTCCTCAGGCATGGACTTCTTCCGCCTCAACTCGATGTTCTACGGCCACATGGGCTTCTACATATGTAACGCTCTCGTCGTGCTCTGCGTCTTCGTCTACTCGTACGCGAAGCTGTACATTGCGCTCCACGAGAGCGTTCAAAACTCTGCGATCGTCAAGACCGACAGCCTCGACGATCTCGCGGCCGTGCTGAACACGCAGTTCATCTTCCAGTTTGGTATGCTCATGACGATCCCGCTGATCGCAACGCTATTTGTCGAGTACGGCTGGCGACAGGCCATCGTGAACTTTGTCGAGTTGGTCATCACGCTTGGTCCGATTTTCTACATTTTCGAGACTGGCACCAAGGCCCACTTCTTTGACGTTGCCATCATGCGTGGTGGCTCGAAGTACCGTGGTACGGGCCGTGGTTTTGCGATCATCCGAGAAACGCTCGTCAACTTCTTCAAGGAGTATGCGGCGTCACACTACCGGAAGGCCGTGGAACTCCTGGGTCTGATGATTATCTTCGGTATCTACGGCAACTTCAGTATCGGTACTGGTGCGCGTGAGGAGTACTGTGATATGATGCACCTCGACTGTACCAGCGACGACATCGTGCTGCCCGAAAACATCACGCTCCTTCAGTCGTACGGGTCGAAGGGCCAGGATTACGGGATTGCCTCGTTCGCCGTGTGGTTGCTTGGCACGTCGTGGCTGCTCGCGCCGTTCTTCTTCAACACGGACGGAATGGACTTTGCGAAGACGCGCGTCGATATCGGCAATTGGCTCCAGTGGATGATGGCCATCCCCGGCGCCAATATCGAGACGCTCCCGAGTGCACAGCGCAGTGCCCCGTCGGACACGTGGTTCGACTTCTACAACTACGAGATGAGCTTGATGAAGGAGATGCGTTGGACGGGCCGCGTCGGGTACGCGATCCGCGAGCTGCGCCATCCGCTGACGATGTATTACGTGTTCGTTGCGAGCTTCGACCTGAGTGATCTGCCCATCTTGGGTGGATGCGTCGGCGGTATGATGGTCTTGCTGTGGCTCGGAGGCGTCGCGCTTGGTGCTGTGATCCGAAACAAGGCTCACATCGTGCGCGCGGTGTTGTACCTCGTGTTTATTGTCGGCGGAACGATCATTGTGCCGTTGATTGCCGGGTCGACGCAAGACTGGGGTATGAAGAAGTCGGTCTCGCTCTCCATCGCAATCTTCCTGGGACTATACACGGTGTTCACGTATCTCTCGCTTCTCCACGGAATCATGGGAGTGCCTGTCGCGAAGTTCGGCTTGATTATGGAGCTCGCGTTCTTTTTCGACATGACGGTCGGCGCGTTCTTGGTCGTACCTCTTCTCGTGCTCTCGGGATTCCCCTTCATGCGCACGATCCAGACGCGTATGATGTACAACGTCAGCTTTTCGCGCGCGCTCAGCACGGGCAGCGAATACGCGGCCTCGCTCAGTGTTGTCGTCGGCATGCTCGGTGGGTGGGCGTATGGCTGGCTGTATTGTCTGACCTTCTCGCTCGGGTACGTGAACTCGGCGTCTGACAATTTCATCAACGAGTCGTTCATCTACTTCGTCAACGAGTCGCTCGGGTCGAGCTTCGAGAAGGAGCTGCTCAAGGTGTTTGCAGCCTTAGCGGGTGCCGTGGGCGCCGTCATCGGCACGTTTATCGCCCACAGCATGGGCCGTCGTGTCGCGATCATGGCCTCGTGCGTTGTCGTGTTTGCCGGTGTAGGTCTGGTATTCGTATCGTCAGCCTCGCTAATCCTCGTCGGCTGTTGCGTTGTCGTCGCGGGTATTGCCATGCTGTCAATTGGGTGCCTGCTATACAACTTCGAGATCTGCATGAAGGGCTGGAAGGGCAAGGGCGTGCTGCTCTTTTTGTTTGGCGCGTCATTGGGCTACTTCGTGGAGGCGATCGTGCTCAACAACATCAACGCCACGGCCATGCAGAAGGGCTGGTCCAACAAGCCGCTCCACGTGTGGCAGTACCAGTTTGTGTTTGGCGCGATCCCGCTCGTCGTGCTGCTGCCGGTCATGTTCCTATTGCCCGAGTCGCCGTTCTGGCTCTTCCGCAACCGCGACCACAAGTCGGCCGAGGCGACACTCGTGCGGCTCCGCCAGAAGCACGACGTGCTCGACGAGATGGAGGACCTCAAGTACGCTTTCGTGGACAAGGGCAGCAAGATCAACGTGACGTTCCGCATGGTGCTCGTGCTCGTGCTGCAGGCCGCGTTCGCGCTGCTCACGTCGAGCGCGCTGCTCAAGCGCGTGCTCGTGCAGCCGGCGCCACAGTACAAGGGCGCGCAGACGTCTCGCTGGCTGATCTACTCTGGGGGCATGACCTTCGTCGGCGTGCTGCTGAGCCTGCTCACCGTGGACAACATTCGCCGCAAGACCATCTTCAAGGACATTTTGCCCTTCTCAGCCGCGGTCTCGCTCGCGTGCGGCGTGCTGGACACGGCGTCGGTGAGCGGCACCATCATCGACGTGCTGCTCTTCGTGCTCTTCCTCGCGTCGGCGCTGTGCTTGACGTGCGCGACGTGGCTCACAGCCATCGAGGTCTTCCCGCCGTACCAGAACAGCCGCTACGTTGCGGTCTCGTTCGCATTTTACTACCTCGTGCAGGCGGGCGTGTACGTGGCGCTGCCGTCGTTTGCGGTCAGCCACTACGTCTTCACGGCGCTCTGCGCCGTGCTCACGGTCGCGATGTTTGCGATCTGCGCGAGCACCAAGGCCGGCGCGATCGAGCTCAAGAGCGAGAAGAAGATGCGCCAGAAGGCCGAGGCCTCGTTGGGTGAGGAGGACGAGGAGGCGGTGCCGTCGTTCATCGCGCGCGTCTCGCGCTCGCAGTCGTTCCTGCGCTCGCGCGTGCGCCGCTCATCGTCGCACAACGTGACGCGCACGCCCCGCGAGGGCAACTACGAGAACTTTGAGTCGCCCGCCGGGCTCGAGAAGGCCGGGCGCCGCACGATGAACCACTCGACCAACCGCCGCACGGTCAACGGCTCCATCTACAAGCCCGAGATGTAGATGGCCCCCGCTCGCGCTGCGGTGCGTGGGGTGGAGCGAGTGCGTACTGCTGTTCTCCCATAGAGGACGCTGATGGTACGTATGTGAATGAATGAATAGCCGACAAGCCACCATGAAATATACACATATATGCATATCCATCCACACGCATAGTACTAGGCCATGAGGATGCCACCGAGCCCAAAGTTGATGGTCGCGAGCAGCATGGTCGTCATTTTGTCGAGCGTCGTGTACGGCGGCAGCTCGACCGAGAAGAAGCACGTGTGCGCGACCGGGAGGCTGAGCGTGGCGTCGCGGCCGCCCTTCTTGGTGAGCTTGAACGGCTGCGGCCACTTGCCGCGCGGCAGGCGGCTGCGCCCCCACGCGAAGCGCACAAAGTCGGACCGCTGCTCATCCGAGAAGGACGCCATGGCGTCCCAAAAGAGCCGCACGGTCTCATCGGTCTCGCTGTACCCATCATAGCGCGTGTGGCTCTTCCAGAGCGCGATGTCGATCTTGGGCGTGCCGCACGTGAGCATCTCCATCTCTTGGTGCGTGAGCAGCGCGAGCGCACGCAGCGGGAAGACCGTCGCGAGCCCGCGCGCCATGGCGGCGACCTGCTTGGCGCTCTCCTGGAGCCGGTACGCCTCGGCGAGCGCGCAGTACTCGAGCCGGTTCGCAAACGCCACGCGCTTGGTCTTGCCGCCCTCGACGAGCTCGACCTCGAGCCCGTTGCAGTCGAACGCCGTGAACTTGAGCTCGAGCCCGTCGAACGCCGCGTCGAACTCGTCCTCGGTCACGATGCCGTCGCGTTCGCAGTGCTGGAGGCCATCCAGCATCTGCACGAACATGGCGTCCGTGCCGTCGAGGTCGGCACGGTCGAGCTGCTGCCCGATGAGCTGCTTCCACACGAGCGGCGGGAACGCGAACGGGAAGTCGCCGTGCGTGCGCAGCGAGATGCCCAGCAGCTTGCCGACAAACTCGTACATTTGGATCGCCACGGGCGACGTGCACTTGGGGTTGGGCAGGTACATGGCGCGGTTCGTGCCCGTGTCGTGCTGGCCATTCGGGCAGAGCACAAACAGGTTGAAGTGCGCGGAGAAGAGGTCGTCGACCATCGAGTTGACGCCCTCGCGGTAGACGCCGCCCCAGTCCACGCCTTCTTCGCCGCGGAACTTGACGCTGAAGAGCCGGCCTTTGTTGTCGATCTTGCGCCGGAACGAGCTCGTGTCCACCTGGTGGAGCTGCCGGAAGGCCTGCGCGAAGAAGCACTCGGACACGGACGGCTCGACCTCGCGGTCGTCGCGCGACTCGAGCGCCTGCAGTCGGTCCAGCGTGATGCGGGCCGTGTTGGTGCTGCTGTTGGTGTCGCCCGGCATGCTCGTGGCCTCGATCGCGGCCTCCACGAGCGCATTCTTGAGATCAAAAAACACGCAGTGGCCCAGCTTCCGCAGCGTGTGCGCCATCGTCCACGGCGACGACGTGTCACGCAGATCGAGCAGCGGCAACGAGTGCTTGAGACAGAGATTGAACTGCTTGAGCAACGCGAAGCGGAGCTGGAGCTGCGTCAGTGGCGTGTCCAGGAGCTGCGTGCAGCGCAACGCGTCCCGCGTGCGGTGGATCCGGATGTCCATGGGCTTGAGGTCGACGGAGGCGACGCCCGACGCACTGGCAGTGGCACCACCCGCGCTATTCTCCACGTTGGTGTTCACCCAGTCCACGAGCTGGCTGTCCATTGCTGCTGTCCAGCAGTCTGCAAGGTTCGACGACGAGCTGCGCTGTGCCTTGAGAACTTGAAGCAACTCACGGAGCTTGGCCACGCTCGCTCGAGCCACCTGTTGCTCTGTGGTGAGACCAAGCGCAGAGATGCACACCGCGACGCCGAAGCGAGCGTCGGGGTTTTCTCCGCCGCGAAAGTTGAAGGAGATGTGGCTTCCCCCCGACAAGTCGACTGTGCCCGACGTCCAGAGGTCTGTTCCACCAAAAACCCACGTGCTGCGGTGCAAATCGTTGGGCGCTTGCTCAGCTTGTTCGGCTCGCAGTTGCAGCTCGGCACCGGAGGCGGTCGCGCACCGCGAGTCAAACGTCGCGAGCAAGGCCTGCGCACCAGCGAACTTGACGGTGCCGCGAAGCTGGCTTGCCGGCGAGTACGGGTGGTCGGTCTCGAGAATGGACACGGAGCCGTAGACGTCGAGCCAGACAGCCATCAGCAAGTGAGTCGGCAAATCGTCGGAGTCTCCAAGCAGGAATCGCGACAGCGCGGCCAGGTCGTTCAACGTGTCCGGCATTTGCTTACGCTCCACGGGCAGTGGCAGAGCGAGACTCGCGCTCGTGATGTCCGATGCGTTCGTTGCTTTCCCATCCAGTGCCTTCTTGTGGGTTTCGCGCGCTCTCTTGAATGAGTCCTTCGCTTGCCGCGTCACAATTGATAGTTCGACGAGCTGCAGGAGCTGCGCCGAGAGGAACACCTTCCCGGACTCTTTTTCTTGCTTGGCCTGGCTCACGGCGAGTCGACTGATCCCTTCCAGCGGCTCCAAGTCGGGTATCTCGGACACTGGGAACCGTTGAGGCTGGTGGAGGAGCTGGATGAGCAGCCTCACGACGCGGGTCTTGAACGGCGCCCCTGGTGAGCGAAGGTAGCGCACGAGCGCTCCGTAGATCTTCCCGTTGTGGACAGCTCCATGGCCGACGAGATCCGTGGCCTCGTTCAACAGGAACTCGAGTACCCAGCAAGCCCACTCGAGCGACGCGTTTGCCTGCACCTCACTCTCGTTCGCCCACGAGATGCTTTGCATCGGCCTGACCTGGAAGCGGAAGCCGTATCCATTGTTCTTCACCGGATCCTCTTCGGACGCGCTGAACTTGAACCAGAATCGGTGCGACGGGATCATGAGATCTGACCACGTGCTGGAGGTGCGGCCCGGCGCTGGAACTGACGAGGAAACATCCATGACGGCGATCACTTTATCACAGGCCGCGTCCGAGAAGAACGTGAGCTTCGCTTTTGGACCAAGTTTACACCGCTGATCAAACTTGACGCGGACGCATCGGTTGGCTTTGCTGGTCACGACGGCACGCGCGTATTCGCATCGTCCGTAGTACGGATGGAGAGACTGGAACTCGACACTTTCGAGAGCGGCGCCAGTGCCTTCACCGGCAACGCGTGTGGACTCAACGAAATGGCTCACGCACTCTTTGACGAGCACGCTCGAAAGCAGCCCGTCGTGGTCATTCACGCCACCACCCAAGTACGCGCTCGCGATTTCTTGGGCTTCTGTATACGAGGGCTGGCGTGTACACAGCGCTCGCGGGTTCTCCGAATAAAGACGCTGCAGAAAGGCGTCGCCCTCCTTCGTTTCTTCATCACCTGGAGCATGCAATTCCTGCATAGACATGGCAATGGTATGGTACAGCTCTGGGTCTTCACCATCCTCGCCGTCTTCGCCGACCTCCGAGACGGCTGATCCACCACAAGCGAGGCTAGCGTGAGGCTCTTCCACAGCACCCAAACGCTGCGTATCGGATGGAGACCGACTGCGGCACCACTCTGGGACACTTTGACCGAGCTTCCCGGTTTCTGCTTCTTCTCGAAGGATCTTCAACGCAATTTCCTGCAAGTCGTGCAGTATGGAGATGGGCTCGTCGTGCTTGGACCGCGCCTTCGAGCCACTCGAAGCAGCACTGAATAAGTGCTTCTTTTTGAGCGCCTCCGTGGATGACTGCTTGCGAGAGAACACCATCTCGGACGCCGCGACTAGCTTCAGCAAATTGACAAATTGTCTGGGGCCACCAACGGCAGCAAGCACCGTGTCGGCTAACACGAGTTGCTGGGTCGACCTACTAGCTCGTGTTGCCTCCCAAGCCTTCAGGAGCGCGGCCACTCCCCGGCGCGCATAATGCGTAGACAGCGCGCTCTCGGTCCGAAGCGCGACGCGGTGGATACTTGCGACGCCCTCCAACGCCTCGTCGTAGATCTTTGTGATACGCCGCACATCTTTCGGAGAATACCACTCGTCTTCGTACGCCCCAGTCTCGGTGTTGAGGAACGTGATGAGCACACCATCTTTCGGACAGTATGTGCGGAACACACCCGTTCTTCCTGTCGTCGACAACCGCTGGACTGGCCCAATCTCGTCGCTCACTGTCAGCAAAACGTACGATGATAGATACTCAGGGTCGAGCGCTGCGAACCCACCGGCGGAACTTGTTTCTTTGTCGTTCTTCTTCTTCTTCGTCGCAGGAAGCTTCTCAGGCAATGGCGCCAGTATCGGTGCTAGCGTGACGGCCATGATGTTCGTTGTATCCGTCGAAGCCTCTCCCGGCGCCCCCGCATTACTCGCATTGGATACGGCGTTCGGGTCGACAGCTGACTCATGACTCGAACTGGAGACAAGTGGATCGGGCTGGTCGATTCCTTCTAGTGCTGCCATGTCGCTAAGCGACAGTGCGTTCTCTGTGCGCATGCAATCCGAAAGGAGGAGCATATACTCGGACTTGACGGCGTAGCGGTTGCCGTGTTCCATCAACCACTCCATCGCTCGGTTTGGGTCAGAATTCGACAGTTCCAACGCGCATAACGCGAGTCGATACGGCATTCCAGAAATACTTTGCAGCTCCTCTGCTTTCGTCTCAAGCGTGAGCTCACCATCGTTGCCACCAGGCTCTCCACTTGTTGCAGCAGTTCGTCGTGAAGCAATTGTCGCGGCCGCCAATCGACGAGCTTCTTGACGCTCCTGATATTCGATCGCGCCAGCCCCCATTAACCACTCGACTGCAGCGTTCGGATCGTTCCGCGAATGCTCCAGCGCAGCCATACACAAGTCGAACTCGAACCCCATCGCTGCTAACGTCGACGCAAACCCTCGTCGCGTGCGATACTCTTCCGTTTCTTCTTCGACGGGGTCATCACTCGATTCCTCCATACTGCCAGACCCTTCTGATGCGTCGTCTGGTTTGAAAGGCTTCGGCTCAGGGAGACCGCGAAACATGGGCTCTCCAAATGGTGTAGATGCCTCGATCAAGCGGCACAAAATCATGCGCCCGCGCTCTTGCAGGAACGGCACGCTGACAAAAGTACTCAGTGACACGGGCGCCAACGCGGCCTCCAAGAGGCCGTGTGGCACGGAACTGCCCTCCACAAGCATACTTGCTGTATCCGCAGAATGGCGCAAGATCGACTCGAATGCGAGCAGTGCGCGTGAGCGAATTTGCATACGCCACAAATCGTCAAACGAGGCAATCACCTCTGAGTCGTCTAACGATGCGAGTTTCAAAATGACGGGCATCATCTCGGCTGATAGTGGTGCGGCGTCTCCGGAAAGCTGGACTTCCTCGATAGGAGAGACCGTTGCCAAGTTAACTTCTTGAACGTTGTGACTAGGATCCGACTCGTCGGACCCATCGAACACGACCCGCGCGGTGGAAGACCGAGTGTTCAGCTCAATCAACGTCGCCAGTGTCGAGCGGCCATTGCTTGCCATGTCGGTAGAGAAGTTGAAGCCGTAGTCGATCATCGTCTTGCCATTGCCTTGAGTTTCCTTCGCAGTGACCTCAATTTTGCCACCAATGCGGATGCAATCTGTGTGAGATCCTAGCACACAAAGAGCACCAACGGCTCGGATGATCGCTGTTCGAACCCTTATGTCCGAAGCTAAGGGCGGATCTCCCTGCAATCCACCACCTTGTGATCGACGTCTTGCCAGGATGGGCGTCACATTCTTCACTGCAGCAGAAAGCAAGTCTGCGACGACAGCACCCCAGCGGCGATCCGTCATCAGCAGCCTAAGCAACGCCACGCTCTCGGATGCAGCCGCGAGATACACTTGCCCTGATCTGAAGCCGACAGGGTTCGAGAGCGATTCCGTGATCGGCGCGACAGCGGAAGAGGAGGAGGCATTCTCCCCACTCGCTGACGACGATGCAGCGGTAGCTGCCGTCACACTGAGACCAAGAGACGGAAGTGGCGCGGCTGTACTGCACACTGACTCGGCAACTTGGTCAAGCAAGAGATCGACAAGGACTGACTCTGACCCCCAGATCTCAGCCACATCTTTCGGACCAACTGAGCCACTTGCACAGATACGGCGTAGAATCAACTTGACGATACGCTGCGACCGAGGGGACCCCATTCTGAGCAGCTGCAGTAGTTCTCGGAGCACACGAGGTTGAGCCAAGTTGTTCATCGCAACTTGGCAAGTGCTTTGGGAAAGCACAAACGTGAGAATGCCAAACACATGCATCTCAACTTCTAGCGGTTCCAGAACGACACCATCATCCCGCGACGCAGAAAATGCGGCGCTCATAGCGCGTGCACCAACAGCTGCAGAGGCACCCGAGTGTCGCTTCTTAGAGCCGTGAACGAGCACGCTTTGCTGCGGGCGAATTGAAATCTCTCGGTCTTTCACTGGCGTTGACGTCGACCGGACCATTCTCTGTGCACGCGTCAAGCCTTCAGCCGTTTGAATCATCACCGTTGCATACCCAAGCTCTTTCTCGATGGTCTCAAATATCTTGCGGTGGACCTCGTTGGAAAACCACAGCATCTGGAGCACCGGTTCCTCCAATTGCCGATTCGTAGCCGCGGATTTGGCTGCATCGCTCGCTAGCTCGGCCGTCTTCGACGCATCGTCTTCCTCAAATGTAGCCTTCGAGCGAGCATTAGCCGCTATGGGTGATGGAACGTTCGAGCCAGCACCGTCTGAGCTGATACGTAGCTTCCGACGTGACTTCGCTGCTGCCGCTACCGTCGTCGCCTCGCTGTCAGTTCGCTCCTGAGTACCGCAAATCGCGATGTGCGAGAGGAAGCGGAACACGATCCAAGCGCACCGTTTGACATGCTTTTGGTGGATCAAAGCATCGTCGGTGCTGACGCTAAGAACCTTGACAAGTGCACTGTGGCTCGTGCCGCTATTTTCCGTGCCCGGAGGTGACACATTTTCGTCGTCGTCCTCGCCGAAGTCTCCGTCTTCATCAATCCAATCGTGCATGAGAGCGTCTTCTTCTCGCTGGTTCACCAAACGCGCGAAGTGGATGACTTCTGCACACCGACGCACAAATCGGGCTTTCACTCTCCGTTGAAAAGACCGGATCGTAGACACAACCTCTTCCCACCTTGGCCCCGTTAGCTCATTGATCTTGGACCCCGACCACACGGGTACGTTCGCGTGCACCCAATGGCATGCGATCAAGCTCGCGTTGCATCCTGCCGTCTCCATGATCCGTCGCGCTAGTTGTGCACCACTTGTCTCTAAACGATTGTTACCGCACACGCCTTCGCCTTCGTCGAGATGCCACATGCCCAGAAGATTTGTCGCGTTTCTCGTGTCTACACCACTCACCGCCGATCCTGGATCCATTCGCTGGATGTCACCAGGAATGGCACGCTGGAAGTCACGGCGGATTTGGGCGTGCGTCCTCACCACTCGCCACAATCGAAGCTCAGCAATGGACCCTTTGAACACTCGCTGGGGCCCTGCACTGATCAAGGCAGCATCCATGCCGTCACCCATCCAGCAGCCTATCCTAGACTCGCGGAAGATGATCGACTTCGTCGCACGCGTATATCGCTTCGTCTCGATGTAGAATCCATTGACGAAGTAGTCGAGCGTCGACGCGGCCGCATGATACGCGACCGCTACGTGAGTCCAGGTGTGCGTATTTAACTGCACTGTGCTGAAGAGTTGCTCTCGTGGTTGGTTTCCGTTGATCGCCACATGCAAGTTCCTCTCGACAAGCTCGACATAGACGCTTCCTGTCTGGAACCCGTTGTCAGCCCGGAGAACCCTGTATCCACCGAGGTCCGTCGGGTAAATCCACATCTCCATCGTGAAATTCGCCACCTCACCAAGTGCGGGCACTTCAGCATAACTGATTTGATCGGTTTTAGGCTGCTGCGCCGCAGGACCTTGACTCGACGTTGGCGGTACAATGCTCAGTCCAAACTGAAGGACCTTACGGCCGAGATAGTGCTCTTCGCACCAGGCCAGCTTGGACTGGAGGTTGTTCAGCATTTCGGAATAGCGAAGTGACATCGACGAGACCGTGTGCCTTGTCGTTGCCGCCGCAGCTGTCGGTGGCGTCGCTGCCGCAACGTCTTCCGTGAGAAGCACGTTTTCTCGCCACCAAGTCTTCGAGCAAGCATACGTCGGGGCTCGCAGCACGAGAAGCATGATGTCCCGCTTCGTGATTAATCCATTCGACAGGGCGCTGCGCTGCACGAACTCGTCAGAAAGCGGATGCCAATTCAAATCACTTCCTGTCCAAGGAGTGACTTCACCAAGCACGGTTTGCTGGAGAAGCTTGAGCTCTTCCATTTCTTGATGGGCGCGCTGCAAGACGGCTCCCATCGAGAACTCATTTTGCAGTGTCGTCAGAAGACCGGACTTCAGAATGAACGAGTGATCCCTGGGCTCGAAGTCGAGACACCATGCGCAAATGATGGCCTGCTTCAGCGAGCTGTCAACAGCATCTTCGCCGTTCCCTCCCCCTGGTGTGACAAGGTTGGCAAGAATTGAGTAGAGATTCCAGAACGACCGTTGGACGCGTTGGGTCGTACGTCGACTGCAGCCTTCAAGTCCCTTGAGGTAGTGGTGTCGAACTGTTGCTCGAAACGTCTCCGCGATGATCTGGCCGTCGTTAAGATCGCGCGATTCTTTTTCATCTTCAGTAAAGCCACGGAATGCTGGCCGAAGAAAGATAATTGCATTGTGCCGTGTCGAGTCCATTGATAATGATGTCAACAACGACTTCATGGCGTCCAACCCAAAGATGCGGCACTCGGACCGTCGCTGGCGTCGATCAAGAAGAGATCGAAGAATTTCAGGAGGAGCCCCAACTCCGTTGCGTATGTAGAGATCACACGCGCGTAGCATTGCCGCAAAAGTGTCTCGATACTTCGCATTCTTGCTGCTCACATCTTTGTCTTCCTCCTCTTCATCTACAGCCTCAAGCCGAGCAGACACGTCCGCCACAGGCATCGGTGCGATACTGATGGACGCTCGCCTTGTCCTCCATCGATGTTGAGCTCGCAGTACATCAACGATACCAGACCACTTTGAGCTGTCGCTTTCTCGCAGACTTCTCCAGCGCTCTAACATGGGTTCCAGCGATGGCGGCGTCTTCTGAGAGCTCCATTTCTCGGCGAGATTGCTCAGTGCTAGCTGTGACTCCACCTTCATTCGTTCTCGTTCCTCCGAGGGAGGATTGAGCGAGCACAGGAAGACAGCTCTCTCGTGGATTTGAATCACCAGCTCATCGAACGACTGCGCCACTGTGATCTTCATCTCCAGTTCAGTTGCGCCTGCAGTGGCCACGTCGGTGGATGCCGAAGTATTTCCTTCTTCGATGTCTTCACTTGCAGCCCGAGCTCTATACTCTTGACGAGTCTTGATGAGCCAGTGCCGCATCATTATCAGCCGCTTCCAGATCATTGCCAGATCGTCCGACGGCACCAAGTCAATGTGGTCGATCGACACAGTACCGTCTAGTGACCTCGAACTGGATATGATCGCCTGAACTTCGTGTAGTAGATGGATTGGAGAGTGTTTGACCAAAGCGGCACACATCGGGCGTTCACACATCGGGAACTTGCCAAGCCGACTAAGGAAAGATCGATCTGGTGAGACCTTCTCAAACCATGCAATGATGATTGCCGCTGGCCCCGTGTCACCCATATCCTTGACGAGATCGTCAAGCAACGTACTCTCTTCTAACCCGAGATTGTCGAAAAAAGAAGATCGCTTCAATAGCTTGGGGAATCCGTCGTCTCGCACTGGTCGTTCGAATCGCCTGACTGGGCGAACCGCAGCCGCTGAGCTGACGCTTGATGCGTCCTTCCAACGAGTATCTTCGTCGTGCATTGCAGCACTCCAGTCTGGTAGCTCGTCATGGCTATTTGCCGCTTGACTTGACACACCACCACTGAGTAGCGGAGACTGAAGCCACGGCAGTAGTTCTTCTTCGACCTCATCAACAGGATTGCCTGCAATCAGCGTACTGCACACTCTTCCGGCGAGCGAAGCAATCGAGTTGTGGAGATCGAGCAGCCAGTGCAAGCGTAACGTAGACCCGGCAACCCCAGCGGGGCGGACGTGAGCTACATCCAACGTACCATTCAGGGACACACCCAACAAAACTCGTGAGGAAAGAACGGTTGATGGGAGTACATGGGCTGGATGATACTCTGGCGACCCGAGAGCGACACCGAGATCGGCGCCATTTTGCGAGAAGAAGACGAGTTCATGGTCATAATCGACCACAATCGTCAGGATATCGCCCGCGTTGACTTGCTTGCGCGCGCCGTAGGCGACTCGTTTGCCCATGACCCATAATGAACCAATCGACGGCATCCATCCGATACTTGTCTTGGTGGCTCCGAGGAAGGTGTTATTCTTCGCCACGGACCCTGACGGTGACCAGTCCACACCAACGCACACGTGCCCCGATGAGACACCACCAGCTTTCCCGCACTTGACAATGAAATCGACTGCATGATGCCCACTGTAAGCAGCGTTTTGGAGGAAGAAAGAACGCCATAAATCGTTCCCTGTGTCCAGAACTTGCGCTGAAGTCCCGGAGTGACTGACGGTGGTGCCGAGACTCTTCCGCTTTGTACTGAATTTCAGACATGTCGCTCCAAATGGCAAGATAAATCGCGGGACTTTCTTGAGTGGATTTTCGCCTTCAACCAGAAACGTCGGCACTCCGTACGCTGCACCACTCAAGTTTTGAGAGTTCGGGAAACTCGTCGAGCCCGATGCATAGCAGTCGCGAAGAATTTTTATGTACGATGCATCGTACTCTTCATCCGGCAAATTCTCTTTCTTGTACCATGGGTCACCGCCGTTTGCGAACTCTTGCGTTGTCAGGCGATAGAGCTTGCCTTGCGTTAGTTTGACGGGGGTCGTGAGTGGCTCGAACGCATAACCCATGGCGTCCTTGCGCGAGGTCGCGCCGACAGTGACTTGTGCCACCAGCACTTGGGTCGCTTCTTCCCACAGGCGGATGGCATGCTGACGAACCAACTGCCCACTATTCTTCGTCGGATTCACGGATCGCCCCAATGCGATGATCGAAAACGTGCTCGTCGCTTCGAACTGAAAGCCGATCTGCCCTTCAAAATGGTCCTTATCACCGGTGTACAGTTGCTGAAACACGTTGTACATTGGCTTTGATGCTTGGTGGTGCGTAGCGAGGGCAGTGTCCGTGGCTAGCATCCTTTCCAGCTCTTGCGACTCGACCGACCGTGCCTTCACATAGCGACCCAGGCGACGAATCCTAGACTCGGAGGCCTTCACAGTTGACAACTCCGAACAGAATTGGTCCATGATGCCGGAAAACTTGACTACGCTGGGCAGGATTGATATGGCGAGCCACGATTGGCGACGAAGCAAACATAAACACGAGACGAGCCACGGAAGCAACCTGGACAAAATGGGTAGGTGGTACGCACGCACCTTGAGCTTAGCCGTCGCCTCTAGAGCAGCTGGTCCCTCCATCATCAGCGCCTCCTCTGCGTGTTGCTCGACGAGTGCAGCAACTGTATTGCCACTGTAGCGAAGCAAAAGAGAGCTGAACTTGACAGTCGCTTCTTGAACGTACGCGCGGATGGATTGTTGGCCAAGACTTGCGCTGGTGCTTGATTTTATCGACGTCACCTCAAGCGCTTCGGCTAATAACATCAGCTGATACGTCTGCAGCAATCTCATAGCAGCCTCCGGAATGCCACCACCATGAGAAACGTGCAGATTTGGGCTCTGCCGCTTGTCAGCACCGCAAGCAGTTGCGATCAATAACGTCACCACTTCCTCGATGTCTTCGACAGGGACTGATGCGCACTGATCCAAGCCGCATACTGAAGTAGATGACGAGCTCAGCGTGGGTAGAAAATTGAGTATCCCATCACGTCCAGGCAGCGAGAGCACTTGCATCAACGACAAGAGAATCAGCCGCTTGGCAGAGCCAACTTGATATTGGCGATCACCGTATCCACGCAGCAGAGCAAGCAGCAAGTCGACTTTCTGGGACGGGGTGTAGAGCATCGGGATGCCGGCAATAAGTGCATTTGCAGCCGCGATCTCTAGTTCGACGTCGGTCGTCATAGGCATGGACTCCACACCGGCGGGCTCAAAAACGCGCGCAATTTTTTCCAGAGTACGCTTGATATCATCCAGGGTGTTCTTGTTGATACCGATCTCATTCGGCGTCATGTCGTAGGAAGCGATACTGCTGAAGTTCGCTTGCATGAGTCCCAGAACCAGGACGGACCGATGATGCAGGGTTCCACCAGCCTCGAGGTCGTCCCTTACGAGGGTTCGGCCGTCCTGGGGCAGCAGACGCAACAGCTGAAGAAGCACGTTTTCACTTGGCTGGCGGCAGAACGGCTGCTCGAAGCGAACAGCCTTACCCTTGGAATCAGCGTTCGACGGATCATAGGGGCCGGTCGTGATACGCGTTAGACTGACTACCTCAGCAAGAACGCCGTTCACAGCTTCATCCAGCGATACCGCCTCTCTGGCAGCTCCTGCGCCACCATTCTCCAACCCGCTAGTTGTCAGCATGGGCGCAAGATTCACCGTTGCTGACTTCACGAACCCACCCCCGTGGGATGCATGAGCCTGCACCAGGCCACACAGCGAGCAGACCGTCGAAGCGCCCTTGTTCATGATAGCGCATTCACCACACTTCCACTCGTCCAGTAACACCAAATGTGGGTCAATCCAGATGGCATGGGCGCATTGATTGGATCCTGGACAAGAGGCCCGTAGCTGCAGCATGCGCACACCCGTCACATCCACCTCGAAAGGCTCCAATTGGCGAACTTGAACCACAGACTTGGACTGCCATAACACGTTACCGTCTCCGACAATCGAAAATGTCACAGAGACAGCTCGTTGTAGCAGAAGCTCGCTTTGTACATCATCGTTCATTCCCACCGACCCGACAATCTTCTTGTAGGCTGACGCGAGGTCGTACATGACTAAGGCTTCGCCTCGAGCTGGTGGGTGAGTCGACAAGCACCTCTGCTTCGATTCTCCGCCGATACGAACTGCACTGTTCTGGGCAGGTGTAGTTCCGACGGCCCGTGCGTCAGTATCGCTTGCGTATCCGAGCTGCGTTCCTTTGCCAAACGTCCCGTACCCGACAGAGTAATGGTACTCCTTCAAATTCGAGAGGTATACCGGATCAACGGCGGACGAGCCCGGTTCCGCGTCGTCCCATTTCTCGACGCAGAGTAAAGTAATCACTTTTCCCGAACCGTAAAACGAGACTGCAGGATATACCTCATGTCCCGACAGATCAGTGAAGACGGCTCCGTAGTCGGTGTCGTTGATTTTGTACGCAAGCGTGCCTTCGTTCATATCGACATCGATCTGGACTGTGTCACCCGGATGCACTTTCCCAATTGAGCGGTTGAGCTTGTGGCCTCTTGCATACAAATTGCCGTTGTACCCGCGCAGCATCCACAGATTGGGTGACGAGTCATACCCACTTACGGTCACCGGTAGAATCGCAGCACCGAAACATGTCATCTCATCGTCGACGGTGTCATTGTCCAGGCGAAACTTCCACGAAGCTCTCCCCGAGGAGATGCCTGCGTTCACAGCCGCATATTGGTAGCTGGTTTCTCTCGTGCGTACCGCCATGCCACCGTCTTCGATCGTCACTCCCGCTGAACAACATGAAGGCTCGAACAGAGCTCGTATCTTGCGCGATTCTGACGAGGATTTCTTCCCAATTCCTCTGATTAGTCTGTCCGTCTCGTCCAGTTGGTAAGCCTGCAGTCCCTTCATCAGATGATGAGCTTGGTCGATCGCAAAACTCGGGACGCCCGGTTGCTTGACGGGAGTCGACGGATAAAGATCCCGAACCTGCAGGAGCATGTTGAGGAACGACAAGAGACTCCCCAAACTGGCCGTAGCAAGCGTCCAAGCTCGCATAGCGCTGATTGCCTCCACGACGATATCTTCATTTTGTTGACCGATGGCACGCATCAGCCACATACAGATGTCGTTCATTGTCGCCTTCGGATCCACAAACAGCGATTTGGCAATCGGGACGTTGAGCTTGATATCCTCGATCGCGTAGCATGCACTTCGGTTGGCTGTTGGCATACCATTCATGACGAGCCGAATCGCTTCGCACCGCGCTGGAAATCGAGTCTCGACACACTCTGGACCATTCGCACTAGTCGCAGGCTGTTCAGTCAGTTCCATGAAATCGTCACTGCCTTCGAGCCGATACTGTACTCCCAGGCTTTTCGGAAAACATTTCAGGTGCCACCGAATGGCGATCGACGAGACGTTACTCAATTCGGGGTGCTGGATAGTGAAGTACGTCACGCCGGGACGAGGAAGAGACTGCCAGAACGACGTGTCGGCTCCATCGATAGCGAACTCGGGGGCGAGTAGCCGTGGTGTCGTTGCACATGACGAAGCATCAACCATGTCTCGCGAGAGAGTGAGCGATTGCTCTGGAACTCGTTGGGCCGGGCTCCAAAACGAGTACAGCGAAAGCGCAGGGAAGTACGTTAGCAGCCTCGATAACTCTTCGAAAGGCTGAAGCGCACTTGCCGAGCTCGTACCCGCCGTAAAGTTGAACGACTGCAGTAACACTGAGAGCATCTGGATCGCCAAGTGGTGGAGTTCGCTGTTGGGTGCTGATGCTGCCACCTCGCGCGGCAACCGCTGGATCTGGCTTTCGTGCATGAGTCTCCTGGCGACGCCCGTGCTGTGCGAGATTACAGCAAGACGTCGCTCGAGCACGCTCGCGAAAAGAGGAGTCGAGAGGCCATTGAGTAGCATCTCCTCGAGGATGCGCACCGAGCTTTTCTCCTTGTACGTCTGGTCGATCACGCCGGCGCTGGTCATGTTCACGTAGTCATGGACACTCTGCCTGCATTTCATCTTGCGGTTCTTGTGCATGCGATGCTCGGTCGGCAGGTCGCCGCCGCTCGTGCCTTCGCCGCAAATCAGGCTCGAAATGAATGTGTCCGAAAGCAAGTTGTCTTGCAGCCGCTGCAGATACTCGTCACTCTGCACGTACTCGTCCCAATTTTGCATGGATGTGTACTGCAGTTGCGCGAAGCACGCCGCGCACGACCGCGTCTTGCCCGAGTGGAGCCGCGCGGGCTTGGGCATCCACCCTTCGTCGCCATCACCTCCCCACTCAGCGTCAGCTCGAGCTGCGTTGTCACCGGTACTCGAGTGCCGCTGGTCGCGCCCTGCCGGTGGCCACGGAGAGTTCGTCGTGTCCGCCACGACCGTCGTCGTCACCGCACCGCGGCTCGCGAGCGACGCCAGCGGCACGCGCTCGATGGTAGCTTCACTTGTCACGGGCATAACAGCACCTGCAGGAGCAGCAGCCGCTGTTGCGTCGACCGAGCCGATCGTCATGGACGCGTCGTCTCGTTCGTCGTTCTCGTCGTCGTCCAGCACCGCGCCACGCAGCCGCACGGGTCGTCCTATCGCCACCGACGTGTTCGATTGCTGCGGCAGTGCCGCCGCGGTAGGCGGCAGTCCGCTGGGAGTTGCGCGCCGCTCACCACTCGCTGGGTCGATCCCCGTCGCAGCGTCCGCCATGTCCCACACACACCGCCCTGGTCGCAAACCCGAGGCGGCGCCGTGGGCTTGGTTGGGATGGATACTGGCACGAGTGCCGTGCACAGAGAAAGAGAGAGAGAGAGAGAGAGAGAGAGAGAGATCTTCGTTGCCCCCGCCGCCGTTTCCCCTCCTTTCGCACGCACGTGGTTTCCCTTGGAGCGTGTGGAATCCGCCCAGGGGGTTGAAGTGGCGTTCGGGAAGGATACCATGGAAGAACTCCTCCCTAACGCAGCCTTCCCATTGGCTGAAAATGAAGCCACCAGAGTCGAGATACTGATTCGTGTTATATATGTTTTTGTACTGATTTAGAGTATTCGTGTGATCATATACGTTGTATTCCTAATTTTTGCGAACTTGACAAGTGACAAATCGAGAAAGAGCATCGAAAGGGATTCGACTGCGACGACTGCGTGTGGGGGTGAGTTGGGGTGTTATTTATCAAGACGAGTACAGTAGGAGCTGCAAGCTGTACTTCTACGACCGAGTTGCAGCGATCTTCGTCCGGACAGGAGAAGGCCGAATTGATAGCTCGGTACAGACTTACACGCGCTTGAAGTCGGCGGCACCCGTGCCGACAATGCTCGGCGACTCGAGCTTCATGGCGTACTTCACGGCCTCGTGGTCAAACTCCACCGATGGGATGATGACCATGGCGCTCTTCTCGATAGCGGCGACCGGTGCGAACGACAGGCCGAGCTGCTCGCTCGTCAAGCAGATCTTGTCGTCGACCGTCAGCGACAGGCTGTCAACCAAACGAATACACAAGCATTAGTGAACTGGAGAGGTCGATGCAATGTGGGCGCTGACCACGTACGTCTTGGTGAGGTCGTTGGCGCGTTTGAGCACGTCGCCGTGGGTGAGTACCTCGCTCTTCTTCGGCTTCTGGCCAGCGACCTCTGTTCCATTGCGAACACGCTCTGTGAGTCTCAACTGCATCATGGTGCTTCACCATGCAGGCTTACGTACTGGTGTAGGTCACGGCGAGTGGCGTCTTTTCGTTGATAGCATTCTTCACGGCGGCGACCTTGTGCGCCTCCGGCGAGTTCACGCGGATCTGACGGAACGGAACGACGCCCTCCTCGAAGTCGAAGCCGGTCGAGATCACGGTGTGGAGGTTGCGGAAGTTCTTTGGTCGGAACACTTCCTGGCGCTCAGAGTCTGCTCATCACGAAATAGACGTCAGCATCTCTACTTTCTCCCAGTAGACGTCGTGCGCGCAATACGAATCGACGTACAGGTCGCAAGTTCCGGGAAAAGAGCCTGGATGACCTCGGCCTGGTTGCGGCCGGCGACCTTTGGCTCGTAAACGATGCCGCTGGCCTTGGTGTCCTGCAGAATGTACTCCACGTCCTCGGCCGACGAGATCTCCGGGTCGATGACCGCAAGCGTCAAGCCCGCCTTGGCCGCCGCAAGCTGCGTCACGTACTGCGCTCCCACCCCCATGCATAATACATTCAGTGAGTATCCACACCCCACGCTCAAGACATACGGCCACGAGAACGTACGTTCTCGGCGTTGTTCGGCAGCCAGACGGCGAGCACGTCACCGGGCTGGAACTTAAGGCTCTGGAGGCCGTTCGCGACCTCCTGCACGAAGCCGTCGAGCTCCTGGAAGCTCCATCGCAGGTCCTGCTTGATGGAGCGGAACGCCTCCTTGTGCGGCAGACGCTCCACGGCCTCATCGAGCGCACCGCCGACGGTGCTGGCGGCGCGCGCGCCCATCACGCGCTGCGCCTGGCGCGCGAGTCCCTTCGAGCGGATCAGCCCGAGCATCTTGGTCGTCGTCGAGGGTCGGTGTATTTCGGCGGTGCAGTCGGAGCCGCTTGCTTTCTTCGCCACAAACCCCCAATCTAAGGAAGGGGAGTGACGGCGTGAAAATAAGGTGGTCCACACATTTTCCAATCAGTGTGACCACACCATATTAGTGACCTCTTCCTGAGGTCGAAATTTGGCGCCAAACTCTGCATGGAGATCTGCTGAAGACCACACGGCGGAGCGAGATGATTGTGCCTGTGCGCGTGGACGGCGCCGCGAACGAGTGGTGCATCGTCGAGCTGCAAGGAGAGCTGATCCCGAACGATGGAGCGGATATGAAGGACGTCGCGATCGGCTCGCTCTGGTACGACAACGGCGTGCCCACGATCCGCATCGGCAACCACATCGTCACGGGGAAGGTCGCGAAGCTGCCCAAGCCGTACGCGGTGCTCGAGAAGCATACGCAGCAGGAAGGTGCTGCCATGGATGTTGGTAAGTGACATTGCTACATATATATGCTGCTCTATCCCTCTAACAGGAATATAGGTGGGTGACCTGTCACCGATCTGTGCGCTCGCTCTCATCGCTCGCACAATGGCATTGTCCTCTGACGCGGTCTTGCCGTTACGCGTGGGCTTGTAGACATGGAAGCTTCCCCTTCTGAGGGTCCCTCAGAGGCCTCTCCGAGCGGCGAGTCACGCTTCGACGTCGTCGGTATTGCGCGCACGCGGCTCATTTTCTCCAACCGCCCCAAGCCCGTGCTCACTTAGCGCCCTCCACCAAAATTGACTTGTACAATATACCGATAATGACCCGACACACGACGCCACGCCAACACGAAGCTGCTGGGAGGCTTCTTCTCCTCTTCGAAATGCGGCCCCATGCCCGCAGTCCCACGTCGTGAGCTGCGTCCATTGTGGAGGGCGCTCTATTGAGGTCACTGCAATTGGAGCTGCCCACCATTTTGCCAGAAAATAATGAATGCACGATGAATTCGTATCGCAGTTACGGGCAGCCTCGGCGCCCGCCACGACCGCCTCCGCCGCCGCCGCCGCCGCCATTACCACCCCAACTACCGCAGACGGCCCCTCGCTCAATTGTGCCTCCCCATGCGGCGGCTCCGCCGTGGCCGCTGAGGATGGCGGCGCCGTATCCGCCCCGCCCGCCTCCTCCTCCGATGGCGATGACCGGCCCTCGGCCTCCGTGGCCAGGGCGGTTCCCACCGCCCACGCCGCCTTTCCTCAGTCCGCCAGTGTATCGACCACAGGCTCGGTTTGTGAGGCCACCTCCCCCGCCGCCGCCGCGAGCGGACCCCGAAGCAGCATGGTTGGCCGCCTTTCTGGACCAACATCTTCAACCGACCTGCTCAGAGGGCGATGCGGGTGGGACGGACAGCGAGCGCGAGCCTCCTCTCAGGTACGGCGTGCAATGCAGGCAACTAGAGCAATGGCAGACTACCGCAGATTAACGGCACCTTGTGCTCATAGACGCGTCCGCCAACGAATGACTGAGATGCTCGAGCTCCTGGACGAGCTCGAATCGAACGCGCAGGAACTCGTTCAGCTGGTGGCACGCGCTGCGGAGTTGGAGACGACTAGTGAATTAGAAGATGAACTCAATATGGCTCGCCTGAAGCTGCAAATGGAGCGCAAGCGGGGCCAGTGTGAGCAGATCCGGATGAGTCTGGAAGCGCTTCAAGAACCAAGGCCCTTTGGACTGGGAGAGTCGACGAGACGCGACGTCGAGGCGTTCACGAAGCGGATCCAGAAGAAGAAGGTGATGCCACGCTATTAGATTTTTGTATGTGTATCTCACTGATCTGACGGCCCCGCGTGCTGTATGAACAGCTCTACCGGCAGCGACGGAAGGAACGCATGCAGGCTGAGCGGACCATCCGCCAGGGGCTGCATGAAAAGACGGTGGGCGATGCCGCAGAGGAGAAAGCGCAGAGCGTCGCAGTATCGCCTGAGGTTCCGTCCGTGGCGTCCACTCCAGTCGATGAATCACTGCAGGGGAGTCAAGTCCAATTCGTTTCACGACACGCTGAACGCTCGACGGCGCTCAAAGTGCTCGCGGTGCTCGCGATCCGAGAGGCTCGACGTGGTGTGTAGTCGCTCGGCCCATTGACCACCTCGACGTCGCTTCAACACCAATACTGACGGTAGATCTGGTGCTTTCAGGTGCCGACTTGACCGAAGCAGAACGGCAGGAGATTAAGATGGCGCGTGAGCAGGCGCAGCAGTGCCTCGAGAAGACCAAGCGGCGGAGACATAAGCGGAAGAGACCGGCTCTCGCGGCGACGCCGTCGCCAGGCACTGCTGTCGTGGAAGCGGTGGTGCCTCCACGCTTGAGTGAGGCTGCTCGGCGGATACTCCCGCTTCGTGACCCGTACGCCGTCGACATGGAGACGCTGATTACCGTGAGACGCCAGTGGGATTTCTTTCTCGCGCCGCGGTCTGTGCATGGCGCGAGCGCGATCCCTCCCGTTCGTGTTGCTTTTTGTTTTTTTTGGAATACGTGGCGTGCCGTTCTGAAATGGTGTTGCTCCTATTGATTGTTCTGCAGCATTTCGTCACGCCGCCTGCCAAGCCTTCATCGCCATGGGTGAGCTTCGTCGTACGAGCAGATCAGTGCGGCATCCACGGACAAACTGGCTAAGCATCTTTCTGTGGGGTTCGATGTCCGCGGCTCTATCACATCCTGCTCTGTTTGGCTCGAGGTCCGACTCCGAGTCTCTCGAGCTCTCGTTTCCCTATCCACACCATAGCGTAAATGAACCCAATCTCGAAGGAGTCGAGTCGACAGTCCAACGGCGCGGCCGCGGCCGCGTCGGTTCACGCAGACACACGAAGGCGGAGCCCACAGGATGAGACGGCACGCTCCGCTGGCCGCGCATGGCGCCTTTTGTAGAGCCACCATAGTTCCCAACTGCTACTACTTCAGTCCTGCAGTACTGTACGATTGCGTACGTACAACATGTGGGTGGTCTCCATTCAAATCCATATACAAACGGT
>JAADVV010000108.1:0-27400 GCA_023335905.1 Pythium pyrilobum | reverse complement strand
GGCGGCCGCGCGGCCGCCGCGCCGCGCGGTGTCGGCGAAACGGTCGACCCGCCGCAGACCGACGACCACACAGAGAACGCGGACGGCGACGCGTCGACGGCGACGAGCAAGACGTCGTCGTCGCGCAAGGACACCAAGCAGACAGAGACGCAGCCGGCGGTCGTGACACCCGTGGTGACGCCCATGGCGCCGCCCGTGATCCCGGGACTCACGGGCGCGTGGACCAAGAAGCCCAATCTCGCGGGACTGATCCAGCCGCCCAAGCCCGCGCCCAAGCCCGCGGACAAGCCAGCACACAAGCCCGCCACGGCCAAGCCCGCCCCCACAGCCACAACACTGGCGTCCGCCACCACCACGACCGCCGCCGACGCCCCACCGACCGACGCCGCGGCTGCGGCTGCGACTGCTCCCACCGCCAAGACCGCGTCCCCCGCGTCCCCCGCGTCCCCCGCCGCGTCCCCCGCGTCCACGCCCCAGCCGTCGGCAGCGGCCGCCGCTGGTGCCGTCGGGAGCCCGAAGAAGAAGGCGGTCGCGTCACCCAAGAAGGCGGCGTCGCCCGCCGTGCACAAGACCGCCGAGAAGGCCGCGTCGCCCACGGCCGACCAAGCGAAGAAGCACGAGTCGCCCAGCATCTCGGCCTGGGGCTCGCTCGACGTGTCGACCACGACCATTGGCGACTGGTCGGCCTCGGCCACCACTGGGGCGGCCGCGTCGTCGTCGTCGTCGTCGTCGTCGTCGTCGACCACCGTGGAGAAGACGACCGTCCACACGCCCAACGCCTGGGCGCGCGGCAGTCCGCTGGTCGCGTCCGCCACGGCCGAGTCAACCTCGACGCCCGCGACGCCCGTGTCGCCCAAGGAGCTGCCCACGAGCAGCGCCGCCACGAGCCCCAAGTACCTCAAGCTCGGCCGCTGGGAGTCGGGCGTCGCCGCGAACCTCTCGCTCCAGTTTGGCAGCTTCTCGCTCAACGGCGTGGAGCAGACCGAGGCGGCGACGTCGCCGCGCGGATGGGGAGCTGCGGCCTCGGCCACCGCGACCTCGACCGCCAAGAGCTCGTCCGAGACGACCGCGAACGCCTGGGCCGCGGCCTCGCCCAAGAAGAAGGCCACGCCGCTGTCGCCCAAGGCCGCGACCGCTACGACCGAGTCGGTGACCGACCGCAAGACGAGCGTCACGACCTCGGCGCCGCCCGGTCTGTCGGTCGAGTCGGGCCGCCTGACGCCCAAGGCCGCGCAGTCGCCGCGCGGCTTTGCGCCGTCGGCGCCGTCGCCGGCATCGCTGCCCAAGCCCGACGAGGTCAAGCGCAGCACGCCCACGCGCGCGCCGGGCGGCGGCCACTTCCAGACGTCGGCCGCGTCCGCGGCGGCCACGCAGTCGCAGGCCTCGTCCAAGATCGGCTCGGGTTCGAACTACGCGTCCGAGTTCAGCGCCAAGTCGTCGAGCATCTACCAGTCGACGTACGGCCAGTACGCGATGGGTCTCGGCGCCAACCAGACACAGCTCACCGCGTCCAACACGCCTAAGGGCGCAGCGGGGGGCCGCAGCGGCCCGTCGGCGGCCGCGGCCACGGTCGCGCAGTCGCCCACGCACACTGCGCAGCAGCAGCAGCAGCAGACGGCGCAGACCGCCCAGTACCAGCCCCAGGCCCAGCAGACGCAGAAGCCCGCGCAGCAGCAGCAGACCCAGCAGTCGCAGCAGCAGCACCAACACCAAAGCCAGCAGCAGCAGCAGCAGCACCAGGCAGCCCACGGCCACCAGCAGGGCGTGCCGCCGCACCACCAGGCCGGCCCGCCGGGCTACCACCCGCACTACGCGCCGCCGCCACCACCGGGCATGGCCATGGCCTACAACCCGTACAACTACGCCAACTACTACCAGGGCTACGGCTACTACCAGAACCCACAGTACGCGCAGTACAGCCCGCGCACGCAGTACCCGCCGCGCGGCAGCGTGCCGTACGGCGTGGAAGGCCCGATGCCGGGCTTCTCGACGCCGGGCCCCAACGTGCCCGTGGGGTACCAGGACCAGCACCTGCTCCACCAGCACGACTACCCGGGCGCGATCCCGCAGGGCTTTGGCGAGATCAGCGGCGCGTACGGCCAGCAACCGGGCGGCCACCACCACCACGCGCACCAGCAGGGCGGCGGCCCGCAGAGCCACGGCAAGGGTGGCAACCAGGGCGCGGCTCAGCAGCAGCAGCAGCAGCCGCGCTCGGGCGGCTACCAGAGCGGCGGTGGTGGTGCGGCGAGCGCGCGCGACCCCGCCGTGGGCGGTGCCAACCCGTCGGCCAACGCGGCCGCGGCCTACGGCCAGCACTACGGCTGGGCCTCGTACGGCGCGCAGCCCATGGGCGGCTGGGGCCACATGATGCCGCAGGGCTACCAGCAGCAGACGCCGTCGCAGCACCAGCACCAGGGCTCGCACCAGCAGTCGTACCGCCAGTACGGCAGCAGCAACGCGCAGGGCGGCAACGCCAGCGGCAGCGACGCCGGCAGCGGCGCTCACGCCCATGCGTGGAGCTCGTAGGGCTCCCCCCCCCATCCCCATTAGGTAGTAGTTTTATGGCTCTGCAAAGCACGAGGATCGGACGCGAGACCGCTTGTGCCAGCGAACGATGCGGTGTGTGTGTGTGGCGCGCAGCGCAGCGAGAGAGAGAGAGAGAGAGAGACAAGAGAGAGCAGCGCTGCTGCCTGAGCAGTGAGTCAGGCCGACAAAGATGATAGATACCCTATCAATCTACTCAATTAGGTGAACTGGAACCGAATGGGTACACATCGCTGACGCTGTCTGTTTGTTGATTGGCTCCTTCGATGTACGGAGGGATCCGATTGGCTGGGGAGGATACGTACTTTCTTTTTGGATTGAAGAGCCAAACATAGCTACACCTCCCGACTCGGCAGCGAGTCCCCACAATGGACGGAAAGGAGGAGGTGGAGCAGGAGGAGGAAGAGGAGGAAGGGAGGGAGGAGGAGGAAAAGGGGGAGGAGGAGGAGGAGCGAGGAGGAGCTATTCCGGTCACTGCGCTTCCCATGCGAATCAAAGGCGCACGCCACAGCGCACTTCGCGAGCCTCCAGCAGACGCACGCATTCGCCGCTTGCTCCTCCTCCTTCTCCTCCTCCTCCTCCTCCCCCCCTTTTCCTCCTTCCCCTCGCGGCCACCATGGACATCGGCGCGCGCGTCTGGGTGCAGGACCCGAACGACAACCTCGTCTGGGCAGCGGCGCTGATCCTCGACGTCCACAAGCGGCCGTCCTCCTCCCCTTCCTCCTCCCCCTGCTCCTCGTTCGCTGCGGATGCCGCCACGGCCGTGACCGTGGAGCTCGTCGCGAGCGGCCGCCAGCTTGAGGTCACGCTCACCGTGGGCGCCGGCGGCGAGTGCCGCAACGTGCTGCTGCAGAACCAGCCAGAGGAGCTCGACCAGAGCGACCTCGTCGCGCTGCCGCACCTCCACGAGGCGTCCATTCTCCACGCGCTGCGCCTGCGGTACGCGCGCGACGCCATCTACACGCGCATCGGCGAGATCCTCATCTCCATCAACCCGTTCAAGCGGCTGCCGGCGCTCTACACGCGTGACGCCGTCGACGCCTACGCGCCGCACGCCAGCGCCTCCGCCGCCGCGGCGCCGCCGCACCTCTTTGCGATCGCGCGCGCCGCGTACGTGGACGTCGTGCGCCACGGGCGCAACCAGTCGATCCTCATCAGCGGCGAGAGCGGCGCCGGCAAGACCGAGGCCACCAAGATCATGATGAAGTACTTTGCCGAGACCTGCGGCACCGCCACGACCACCACGACCGCCGCGCCGTCCATCGAGACGCAGGTGCTACAGTCCAACCCGATCCTCGAGGCCTTTGGCAACGCGCGCACCGTGCGCAACGACAACAGCAGCCGCTTTGGCAAGTTCATCGAGCTCCAGTTCGCGCGCCACGCGATCGTCGGCGCGCGCATCCGCACGTACCTGCTCGAGAAGATCCGCGTGATCAGCCAGGCGCCGCACGAGCGCAACTTCCACGTCTTCTACGAGCTCATCGCGGCCGCGGCGTCCTCCTCCGCCTCCACCGCCGGGGCGTCTGGCTCGCCGCTGGCGTCCGTGGCGGCGGCCGCGCCCGCGTGGAAGCTGCGCGCCGCGGGCGACTTCCGCATCCTCAACCAGAGCGGCTGCTTCACGCGGCGCGACGGCGTGGACGACGCCGCGCAGTTCGCGCGCACGCACCGCGCGATGCAGCAGATCGGGCTGCGCGACGGCGAGATCGTCGACGTGCTCTCCGTGGTCGCGGCGCTGCTCCACCTGGGCAATGTCGCGTTCACGGAGCGGCAGAGCGCGGCCGAGAACGTGCGCGAGGCGCTGGTCGCCGCGGGCAACGAGCCGTTCGGCACGGCCGCGGCGCTGCTGCGCGTGATGCCCGAGCAGTTGGCGTTCGCGCTCACCAAGCGGCGGCTCACGACCGCGACCGAGACGCTGACCGTCGCGATGGACGCCGCGCAGGCCGAGCACACGCGCAACGCGCTCGTCATGGAGTGCTACCGCCTGCTCTTCGCGTGGCTCGTGGGCAAGATCAACTCCAAGATCCACTACGCGTCCGCGTCCGCGTCCGCGTCCACGACCACGAGAGTCGACTGCATCGGGTTGCTTGACATCTTTGGCTTTGAGGACATGGCCGTCAACTCGTTTGAGCAGCTCTGCATCAACTACGCGAACGAGGCGCTGCAGCACCAGTTCAACGCGTTTGTCTTCGAGGAGGAGCAGAGGCTCTACCGCGACGAAGGCATCGCGTGGGCGTTCGTCGACTTCCCTGACAACGGCGCGTGTCTCGAGCTCTTTGAGCGGCGCCCCATCGGGCTCTTCTCGCTCGCGGACCAGGAGTGTCTCTTCCCGCAGGGCACGGACCGCGCGCTGCTCGCCAAGCTCTACGCCGAGTTCGAGAAGAAGCAGGCGCACCCGCACTTCCTGCCGCCGCCCTCGGGCTGGCAGCGCCAGAGCCACTTTGTCGTCGCGCACTACGCCGGCAAAGTGAGCTACGCCGTCGACGGCTTCCTCGCCAAGAACAAGGACTCGTTCTGCGAGACCGCGGCCACGCTGCTCGCGACCTCGAGCAACGCGCTCGTGCAGAGCCTCAGTCTCGCGGCCGCCACGGTCTCTGGTACCGGGACCCCGCAGGACGCGGCGGTCTCCGCTAGTGGAGCTGCGCCGCCGCTCGGCGGCAGCCGCAAGGCCAAGTCGGCGCTCGCGGCCGTGAGCGTCGGCTCGCAGTTCAAGCTGCAGCTCAGCGACCTGCTCGAGCTCATCCGCGCCACGGCGCCGCACTACGTGCGCTGCATCAAGCCCAACGACCAGAACGTCAGCGACACGTTCCACGCGCCGCGCGTCGTCGAGCAGCTGCGCAGCGGCGGCGTGCTCGAGGCCGTGCGCGTCGCGCGCGCGGGCTTCCCCGTGCGCATGACCCACCACCAGTTCCTCGAGCGGTACCGCCGCGTGCTGCTCTTCCAGGCTGGTGCCCCCCTCTCCGGCTCCTCCCCTTCCTCGTCCGCCGTGCTCGAGCGCAGCCTCGCGCGGCTCTCGTCGCTGCTGCCCAGCGCCGTCACGGGCGTGAGTCTTGGCCGCACGCGCGTCTTCTTCCGCCGCAAGCCGTACGAGCAGCTCGAGACGCTGCGCGTGCAGACCTCCAAGCGCGCGGCCGTCGTGATCGAGAAGACCGTGCGCGGCTTCCGCGCGCGCCACGCGTTTCTGCGCCTGCGGTCGGCCGTGCAGCGGCTGCAGTCGCGCTTCCGGGGCGGCCAGGCGCGCACGCACGTCGCGTGGCTGCGCGAGACGCTCCGCGCGACGTTGCTCCAGCGCCACGCGCGGCGATGGCTCGCGCAGCAGCGCTTCCGCCGCTTCCTCACGGCGCTCGTGGCCTGCCAGTCGCACTGGCGGCGTCGCCAGGCCGCGCGGCTCGTCCAGCAGAGGCGGGAGCTGCACGCGGCGACGCGCCTCGCGTCGTTCTGGCGGTGCCGCCACGCGCGCCGCCGCTTCACGGCGAGGCGCAGCAGCGTGCTGGCGCTGCAGTGCGCGTTCCGGCGCCGCGCGGCCAAGAGCCAGCTCGTGGCGCTTCGCCTCGAGAGCCGCAACGTGGCCAAGCTCCGGCAGGACAACCTGCAGCTCCAGACCGAGCTGGCCATGCTGCGCATGAAGCTGCTGACCATGCAGGCAGGGTACCACCCGGACGCCTTCAGTGGCAGTGGCATCGAGCTCGCGCTGCCGGAGACGCCGTCGCCCGCGCCGCCCAAGACCACACACGAGGACGAGCAGCCACAGGGCAACCAGCGCCTAGAACTCAACGACCGCGCCAAGCCACCGCCGCTGCACCTCACCGTGGATCTCAGCAGCGACCGCAGCCCGAACCGCGTCAAGCTGCTCGCGCCGCAGTCCGTGCTGCCGCCTGACGGGCCCAGCGGCGGCACGCGCCGCGGCAGCATGCCGTCGCTCTCGACGTCCGCGGCGGCGGCGGCGTCATCCATGAGCAAGGCCGAGTTCTTCGCACAGCCGCCGTCGCGGCGCCGCAGCCGCAGCACGCAGCTCCTGAGCGACGCGTGGCACAACCAGCAGGACGCACTGGACGCCAAGGTCAAGCAGCTGCGCGACGAGCTCAAGGAGGCCGCGCGCGCCGCCGACCCGGAGGAGGAGCAGGAGCAGATCGTCAAGCGGTTCGTGGCGGCGCAGCTGCGCGCGAGCGCGTGCCTGCCGCACCGCCTCTCGGGCAGCTTTGGGCTCGAGCTGCCGCAGGAGTGCGACAACAACAGCGCCGTGGACGACGACGAAGAACACCGCGGCGAGACGCCGCCGTGCGAGTCGCCGCGTGTCGCATCGGCGCCGCCGCCGCCGCTCAAGAGGGCCGCTCTGCCCCCGCCGCTGACGGCGTGCGCGCCGCACAGCCGCTTCGCGTGGAGCCACGCGGCGTCGTCGCCCAGCATGAGCATGCGGATCGACGCGCCGCTGTCCGCGCGTCTGCCGTCATCGTCGTCGTCGTCGTCGCACGCGAGCCGCGCGCGCTTCTTCGGCGACGGCGGCGCGTTCGATCCGCTCGCGTTTGACGGCGCGTCGTCATCGCGCTCGAGCGCGTTCAGCAGCAGCGTCGCGGGCAGCGTGCCGCGCTGGTGCAAGGACGCGCAGTGCCGGGCGTGCGCGTGCAAGTTCACGTTCCTCACGCGGCGCCACCACTGCCGCAGCTGCGGCAACTCGTTCTGCTTCGAGCACTCGACGCGCCGCCTGGCGCTGCCCGAGCTCGGGTACGCGGACGCGCAGCGCGTGTGCGACGACTGCTTCGAGTGGCGCTCGCTCGACGCGCACGCGGGCGGCGCCGCCACCATCTACGGACGCTACACGGAGGTTAGTCCCGCCGACCTCATGGCGCTGCGCTCGCCGTCGCTCGCGTCCGGCAGCGCCAGAAGCGGCGGGCCGACCATGCGCCAGGCCGCGGCGTAGAGAGCGTAGAGAGCGTAGAGAGCGTAGAGAGCGTAGAGAGCGTAGAGAGGGAGGGCACCACGACACAGGCGTGCATTTTCTGCGAGACCTGCATTGGACCGAGCAAGGTTAATATTTATAGCCAATTCACTATCGGTATTCTTGAATATGAACCAATCATTGGTGTATGTGACGTGAAACATGTGACTTGTGTACACACGTCGCAGATTTAGAGTCGTGGTGATGGCGTCAATCTCCACTACGCGATCGGCGCGTACTTGTCCTGCGTGGGTGGCCTCGCGGAAGAGCTTGCACGCGATGGCGGCCAGCACCATGTCCAGCCCAGCGACCCACGACGAGCATGCGGTAGTCCGTGCTCCTTGAGCGTGGCGAGCTTGGTGAGCGGCTGGAAGTCGCCTCTGGCTGTCACCTGTGCCTTGGGCGTGTAGCTCTGCGAGAGGAACGTCGAAACCTTTCAGAGGTCGTGGCCACGAGGTTGGGTAGATCTGGATACCAAACCAGTCGGTCGGCGGGGCCGAACACACGGCCGCGCAGGGCCACGCACCAAAGTCTTCGAACGCGCCAGCCATTTGGCTGCCGCCGACGCAACCGTTCGCGAGAATAAAGTCGGCGTCGAGCCGCGTCTTGTTGAAAGTCGCGGCCGTGCTCGCGACGTGGGCCTCGTTCGCGACGGCGTACTCGAAGAGAGGTGCTTGGCACTCAGTGTCCACGCCGATGGTCGCGGCGCAGAGCAGCTCGTCGAGCAACGCGAGCGAGCCCAGCTCCAAGTGCGTGCGCGTGTACGACGTCCACTCGGCGTCGCCCGTGAGGTCGCGCAGTCTCTACGAGCCACTCCGGTGCCTATATTGGACTCGAACGACATCGTTAAGCTCACGCCGATGGCCACAGAGAGGACAAAGATGATGAGCAACGAGAGCCTGTACTTGGGCCACGCGCTTGTCCGCGTGCACGCACTTGGCGAGCCCGCCGGTTGCGACGCGCGACATGGACGAGAGCCGCGTCGCCGAGTGTCGAGGTCGGCGGACGCGAGCTTCGTGGGCGAGCTACCGCCGGTAGAGGCTCGTTTTCATCGGCCGACAGGATCGCATCCACCCGCGCATACAAGACCGCGGATCGGTCCTCCTATTGAGGGGTCTATTGGTCGCTGTCCGCTTCGCATCGCTCGTTCCATAGGCACGGTGGCTTCGGCAATTGGGCCATCGGTAGTGTTCCCTAGGCTCTGGTAGTGACCTAGAAGGTGTGGGCGGCCGTTGTCAGGATCACGAACGGACGTCTGTATCATATACGGAACGCGGACAGAGCCAGCCACTGGAGACCTACCTCACGTGGGACGGTGCATCGAACCGAACGGCATTACTTGCGGCACATACTGTCTTGACTATACATTGATGTGCCATCGCATGACCCCGACGGACGTCTATAGATCTGCGTCCTGGTCGTTCTTCCCCTTCGACTTGGCGGGCTTCTTCTTCTTCGTGGGCTTGTTCTTCTCGGCCTTGGGCTTGAGCGGCGCAAAGGTCATGCGGTGGATCTCGCACGCGCCGTGCGTGGCGATCGCGGCCATGTGCTCGCGCGTCGGGTACCCTTTGTGCTGCTTGAGGTTGTACTGCGGGTACTTGGCATCGAGCTCGACCATGAGCCGGTCGCGCGTGACCTTGGCGATGACCGAGGCCGCGGCGATGCTGTAGACCTTGCTGTCACCCTGCACGACGGTCTCGGCGTCCACCGTGAGCTGCGCGGGCATGCGGTTGCCGTCCACGAACACAAAGTCCGCACGCATGTCGAGCGCCGCGACGGCGTTGCTCATGGCCTCGAGCGACGCCTGCAGAATGTTGATCTCGTCGATGCGCTGCGCGCTGCCGACGCTGATGGCGTAGCGGACGCGCGGGTGGGTCGTGAGCTGCTGAAAGAGCCACTCGCGCTGTGGCTCCGAGAGCTTCTTGCTGTCGTGGACGCCCTCGATGGCCACGTCCAGCGGCACGTAGCACGCCGCGGCCACCACGGGCCCGGCGAGCGGGCCGCGCCCGGCCTCGTCGCAGCCTACCACGCACGAATACTTGCCCGTCGCGAGCTTGGCCGCCTCGTACTTGCGCGAGAGCGTGCCGTGGCGGAAGGTGACGGCGGCGGCAGCGGCTGCGTCATCGTCAGCAGATGCGCGAGCCGCAGGAGACGGGGCCACGTCGCTGGCGGGGGAGCGCTGGGCGGTTGTGCGCTTGCGTTTGGCCGGCGGCTCGGTCTCCGGAACGGAAGGAGGAGGAGGAGGAGGAAACGACGCGGCTGACGCCGCAGCGCGCGACTGGAAGCGCGGCGAGCGGCGCACGGCAGCAGCGGCGTGAGCTGGCGCGGACGAGGCAGAGGAGGACGCAGCGGAGGCGGCGGCGGTGGCGCTGCGCTTGGCGCGCGCGGAGGACTTGGTGGCGGCCATGAGGATGCGGTGCATCTGCGCGGAGAGGGTGGCGGCGAATGGCTGGTCTAACCTATTTCAGCGAATCAGCGGGAGGTGTGGATGGCTATTGACCAATCAAATGCGTGTAGCCACCTCCTGACAGCTTCTTCGCGCGCCGCGCGTCGACAGTGAGTGGCGAGACGCGATGGCCCAAACGCGCGCGACGCGACAGCAAAGGCAGCAGCAGCAACTTGCTGCGCTGTCAACGAATGGGAGAGAAAGCGAGCGATACCATCGCACGTTTGCGTTGGCCGTGCTGGAGCTGCCTCTAACGTTGCCGCGAAGCGTATCCACCGGGGGGCCCCACGGCTGTCGAGGCTCATTCTCCTGCGCATCAACCCATCGCGCGCCGTTGTCGCATCGCCATGCCATTGAAGATGGCGCACTCCACCCTCGCAGAGGTCTGCGTGAGTGACGGTCGTCGAAGCCGCCTAAATGCCAGGAGCTCATTCCGCTGCGATTCTTGTGAGCTGCTCGAATGTACCCATGTTCGTCGACTAATTGTGTTGATTGGTGGAAATGAGTTAAATCGCGTTTTTATTGGTGGATAAGTGGATCTTCTATTTCGACCAATACATGGAGGGGATCCTGTTTCTGTGGCTCTGGGATTTCTCCATTTTCGTGATTCCCGCTTGGCGAAGAGAAGACCCCAACGAAGACAAGCTTAGGAACCATGGCCGACGCCGCTGCCCCCGTGGAGAAGAAGCTGACGAAGAAGGAGCTGCGCATCCTCGAGCGCCAGAAGCAGGCGGTGTGATTTTGGGTCTAAATGTGTAGCCATGTCGATCGGCAAGAGCGAGTCTAACCGAGCGGATCTTTTGGGGGATGAATGGTGCAGGCCGCCGCCGCCGCGCCGACGCTCACGGAGACATACGGCGAACTGCCGCTCATCCAGTCGCAGGAGAAGACCAACAAAGTCTACAAGGCGTACGTGCGGCTCCTCTCGTTGTCTCTCTGCGTGTAAAGGGCGGCGTATTGACGTGTGTGTGATGACCAGCGTCGGCGACGTCAACCCGGAGGTCCAGGGCGAGCAGGTCTGGATCCGCGCGCACCTGCAGAGCGTGCGCGCCAAGTCCAAGATCGCGTTCCTGGTCTTCCGCCAAGGCACGTTCTCGATCCAGGGCGTGCTCAACGAGAGCGACGCCGTGCCGCGCGAGATGCTCAAGTTCGTGGCGGGCGTGCCCAAGGAGTCAGTCGTCGATGCGTTCGTGACCATCACGCTCGCGCACCAGCCCGTGCTGAGCACGACGCAGAAGGACGTCGAGCTCACTGTGCACAAGGTGTTCATCGTGAGCAAGGCGCTGCCAGAGCTGCCGTTCCAGGTCGAGGACGCCGCGCGTCCGGACGCGCTCATCAACGCCGAGGGATCGACGTATGTGGGCGTCGGTCTCGACACGCGTCTCAACACGCGTGTGCTCGACCTGCGCACGCCGGCCAACCAGGCCATCATGCGCATCCAGGCCGGCGTGGGCCGCCTCTTCCGCCAGTTCTTTGACGAGCGCGGCTTTGTGGAGATCCACACGCCCAAGCTCATCGGCGGCGCCTCGGAGAGCGGCTCGAGCTGCTTCACGCTGCAGTACTTTGATCAGCCGGCGTGTCTCGCGCAGTCGCCGCAGCTCTACAAGCAGATGGCGTGCGCGTGCTCGGGCCTCGAGAAGGTGTACGAGATTGGCCCGGTCTTCCGCGCCGAGAACTCGAACACGCACCGCCACATGTGCGAGTTCACGGGCTTGGACTTTGAGATGACCATCAAGGACCACTACCACGAGGTGCTCGAGGTCTTTTCGGACCTGTTCATCTTCATCTTTGACAACCTCGCGACGCAGTACGAGCGCGAGCTCGCGATCATCAACGAGCAGCACCCATTCGAGCCGCTCAAGTACAACAAGCCGTCGCTCATCATCAACTACGAGGAAGGCGTCAAGATGCTCCAGGAGATCGGCGTGAACCAGGGCCTCGAAGAGGACCTGTCGACCGAGAACGAGAAGACGCTCGGCCGCCTCGTCAAGGAGAAATTCGGCACGGACTTCTACATCTTGGACCGCTTCCCGCTCGCCGTGCGTCCGTTCTACACGATGCCGGACCCGAAGGACTCGCGCTGGAGCAACTCGTACGATCTCTTCATTCGCGGTGAGGAAATCGTGTCGGGCGCGCAGCGCGTGCACGACGCCAAGCTGCTCGACGAGCGGATCGACATTTACGGCATCGAGAAGGAAGGCCTCAAGGCCTACATCGACGCGTTCAAGTACGGCGCGCTGCCCCACGGCGGCGGCGGCATCGGCCTCGAGCGCGTCGTCATGCTCTACCTCGGCCTCGGCAACATCCGCAAGGCCTCGATGTTCCCGCGCGACCCGGTACGCTTTCTAGTTGGTCTTTTCATTTGGTGGGGGGTGGCTGCAGCTGACGGTGGTTGCTATGTTGGTTCTCTCCAGAAACGTTTGTTCCCATAAGCAGCTCCGATTCCGAGAGACCGCGTCGCCTAGGAACCAACCCACAGTCGTCCGCTTTGCGTAGCCGCTCGCTCGTGAACCTCCATTGGGCTTGTGTTTTGGATACGATGGCTTGCGTTTGTTCATCTGCGATAACTGCGACTGCGCCGCCTGCGCTCGCGGCTTTGACTGCTGTGTTTGCTCTTCTCCCGGCTTTGGCTTCGACTGCGTCGGCGACTGGCACTGCGACATCGTCGTCGTCGGTGGTGCGACCGACTGCGACTGCGCGATCGGCTTCTGCTGCTCCCCCGCCGTCGTCGTGAGACGTCACAATCGCTTCCCACTCGGTGCGCGGCGTCCGCGTCGTTCACCACAAGCACGGCTGCCTCCTCCTTCGCGTTTTCCACACCGTCACCGTCGGAATCGCGTGCATCCAACGCTTCTTCGCGTGGGCGTTCCTCCTCACTCTGTGGGTCATGACACACAGTGTCAGTAGTCGCGTATCGAGCAAACGTTCCTTCCTGTCCTCGTATCCGCACATCGTCGTAGTCGTCGCCCAGCAGCCGCACCGCGGACGGCCTCTTGGTCTCCGAGTGGGTCGACGCGACGGCTCCTTCGCTTGGGCGGTCCCGCAGGAACGTGTAGTACGCGTGGAGAGCGTGGCGCTCGTCCAGGAACCCAAACGCCGCGTCCGCCGCGAGCCTCGCCTGCAAAGACAGACGCCCGACAGACCCGTGGTCAGCCCCCGCCTCGAGACGGTCCCATCGCATCTGCCGCACCTTCATCATGACTTCCAACGCGGCGTTTCCTCGCGTCTTGCGGGCCGCGGCCTCCATTACGCGGTGCTGCTGCAGCGTCAGCGGCTGACCGACGGCGATGACGCGTCAGTATACCACCACGCAATGCAACGCCCCCTTCCCTCACGCTCACACTCACTCACCACAGTGATGCTCCGCGGCACATCCGCAGGCCGAACGAACGGCTCCTCTCGCTTTCCCGCCTCTCGTGTGATCCCATCCGCTCCTCTCTCCTCTCCAGCAGCCACTCCCATGGTCGGCTCACTCGGCTCCTGCTCCGTCGACCTCCTCAGGTCGCCGAACCGCAGCTCATCTAGCAGTGCGTCCTCTTCGCTCCGCTCTCCCCTTCTGTCCGCCGCATCTCCAGCGCGAGCCTTGAGCTGCCGGAACGCCGTTCGGTCCGCCAGCAGATTGCGCGCATCGTACCGATCCACGCGCAGCGCGCGGTCGTCCTGCCAGTGGATCAGGTGGTCCTCGCGGTGCAGCCGCCACGCCATCGCCGCGTCGTCGAAGACCTCGCACGCGTACCCCCTCACGCCCAGCGCCAGCGCCTCGCTCGCCGCGTGCGCGTCGCCATGCGCGTCGCCGGCGGGCTCGCGCGCCCACGCCTCCATGAAGCAACAATGGCGACCATTTTCAGCCGAGAATCCATTTTACTGCAATATCATTGGCTAATATTCAGTTCGTCACGAATTTCAGCCAATCGCATCATCGCTTGGCCTCCTCGTCGGCACGCAGGAGCTGCTCGATGCGCCGCGCCTCGGCCACGTCGCCGGCCTTGTAGTGCATCTGCATCTCGGCGCGCAGCTGCTCCTGGCGGCGCATCGCCTCGATCTTGCTCGTGTCCATGGTCTGCAGCACGAGCTTGAAGTCCTCCTGCTCCTTCGCCTGCCGCTGGGCGAGCCGCTCGCGGCGCAGCGCGTCCTCGTCCACGACCGGCGCGAGTGCCTTGAGATGCTGGTTGGCCCGCTTCTGCTGCTCCTTCTGGTACTTGTGCATCTCGTACTTTTCAATGTCATAGTACTTCTCGTGCGGCAGCGTCGCCGTGTTGAAGTCCTCCATGTACTCCTTGAACATCTCCATGGCCTCCCACTTGGGGCCGTTAAACTCGGTGATCTGCACACCAAACCAAATGTATCGTCCATTGGTCAGCTAGCTATACACATCAGTCGGTGCCATTCGACGGCTCAATCATTCCAAGTACCTTCTTGATGTCGCGGAGCCACGCCTGGAACGACTGGCTCTTCGTGTGGAAGTCGGACTCGCGCAGGATGCCGTACTTGCCGTACTCGTTCTGGTTCACCGCGTGCGAAGCTTTCTTGCTCTTGGCCTTCTTGTGCTTCTTCTTCTTGTCCTTCTTGCGGTCGTCCTTGCGCTGCTTCTTGTCGCTCTTCTTGCCCTTCTTCTTGTGGTTGCGCTTTGACGAGCGTCTGCGGGACGAGTCGTCCAAGTCACAAGACGACGAATCCGAGTCGGAGGAAGAGTCCGATGACGACTGTGAGGAGCTACGCTCGCGTCGGCGGTGGCGTCGGCTGCTGCGCTTGTTGTCATCGCGACTGCGACTACGAGAGACGCTTCGCTTGCTGCTGCGCCTATCGCCTTTACGGTTGTCACTATTGCGGCTGCTGGACACCTCTCGTGCTGGCGAGCGACCGCGACTGGTGCTGCGGCTTCCGCTGCGCCGCTTTCGGCGGTCCGTTCTTCTCGAAGAACGCTCCTCCGAGTGCGAGCGACGGCGCGTTCGAGAGCTACTCTCTTCTCTATCACGATGGTGCGATCTTTGTCTCTCCCGGCTAAGGCTAGGAGACGCGCCGCGCTCGCCTCCATCCCGACTCGAGCGCATGGCGGCTTGTTGGATGCGAATGCTGTTACAAAATGAGCTCGAGGATTGACCCTCTATTGGAGCGTCTCACAGTAGTGACCACGCTGTATCGAGTTGAACAGGGGTAACCATGACTCGTGGGCTGTTATTTTGGGACGACGGAGTGTACCCTCGACGACGGAGTGTACCCCTCGACGAGGGGTTGAGTCCGTCGTCCCAAAATAACAGCCTGCGAAATGGCCCCACGCCCCTTTTCTCCGCCTTCCCAATCTTTGTTGGGAAAATTGCAAAAGGTGACTAAAATAGCAGATTTGCGCAAAAGGTGACACAACAAACATAAAAAGTGCGAGTATTGAGGGATTCAAGCGAGGCTCTCGGCCACTTCGACGCAAGCAAAATCGCTGGTGAACGCCACTGAGACCTTGTCCTCCTTCTTGATATTGTGCAGCTCTTGACGATGCCCTTCCTGGGGCCCCAGATACAGTATTGCCCCTATTTGCAGAATCCTTGTGTCACCTTTTGCGCCAAAGTTCTATTTGATTCACCTTTTGCACTTTTCCCTTCTTGTTATTATGGGAGAGGCGAGGGGACGTTGCACACCCTCACGTACCCCTGTACCCGCCCACCGTATCCTCTCGGATTGGTCGCGCAGTTGAAGCAGCAGCTGGAAGCGCAGGAAGACCCGGTGGCGGACATCGGCATTTGCTGGCGGCTAACGTGACGAGCTCTTCCTCTCCAGCGTCCTCCTCTCAGAGTATCTTGCGCTGCGTGTCGAAATGGAGGTCGGTGCGTTCCGCAGCTTTCGCATGGCGCTAGGCATGGGCGGCTCCGCGGAGGAGGCTCCGCCGCCAGCAGCTCCGCCAGCGGAGAGCGAGGAGATCAAGCCGCGCTCGGACAGCGCGAGCAGCAGCGGCAGCAGCAGCGGCAGCGGACGCAGTGGCAGCGGATCGCGCCGCCGCCACCGCCGCCACCACCACCGGCAGCACTCCAAGGAGGAGCTCAACCTGCCGCTCGATCGCGACTTTGTGCCACTCGCCCACGGGAGGGCGGCGGACGCTGCGTCGCCAGCGGACGGCGAAGAGGAGGACGGCGACGGCGACCGCGTGCGCGACGAGATGCGCGAGGAAGTGATCTGCGCGATCTTTGATCTGCCGCGCTCCACAACGTTCTACAAAGGTGCGTTCTCCCCAATGAAAGGAGAAAGCGGGGCGGCGCGACTAACGATTTTGACTGGCGGCAGACTTTTCGTGCGCGATCGCCGCGGCGTTCCCGATGCACGGGCGCATGTACCCGACGAGCACACACGCGTGCTTTTACTCGAACGTCTTTGGGCGCGAGCGCAAGATTTTGATCCCGTACGAGTCGATCACGGAACTGACCAAGACCACGACGCTCGTGTTCCAAGGCGCGATCCGCATTAAGACTTTGTCCGGTGAGGACTACACGTTCTCGAGCTTTTGGGGCGCGAACCGCGACAAGTGCTTTGACATGATCGCCGCGATCCGCGACCGCGTGCTGGACGTCGCCGACGATGCGGCGGCGAGTGAGACGGGCATTGCGGCGGCCGTCGCCGCGGGCGGGAGAGCGGATCGTACGAACGGCGGTGATGCGGCTTCCCCACACAACAACAACGATGGCGATGGCAATGGCGACGAGCAGCAACAGCGGCGGCGGCGGCACCGCACGGTGTCGGACGGCGGCCTCATGGTGTCGGTGCCGCGCGACTCGTCGATGGAGCTGCTCGTGGAGGAGACGTTCGCGCTGTCAGTGGACGACTTCCTCGCGACATTCATCGCCGACGACGCGCCGTTCGGTCTCGTGCGCTACAACGAGCGCGTCGGCACGACCGAGATTCAGTGCAATCCGTGGTCGCCGCTCGCGGAGGACGAGTCGCTCGGCCGCACGCGCGCGCTGCAGTTCCGCGTGCCGATTGACTCGCCCATCGGACCGAACTCGTCCATGGTCGACGTCTTACAGTGCCACAAGGCTGATGGCAAAGGCCTCCACACGATCGAGACCTCGACGCGGCTCGTGGACATCCCGTACGGCGATTACTTCAGTGTTGAAGACCGGTGGACGATCGCGCCGCACCCGCGTAAACCGGCCGTGTGCTCGCTCACGATCGAGCTCAAAGTCGTCTTCAGCAAGTCGACGTTCTGGAAAAGCAAGATCGAGTCGCGCGCGCTCGCCGACAACAAGGCCAAGTGGCGCCAGTGGGTCGAGATGGCACAGGCATTTCTCGCCACGAAGGAAGGCGGCGACACGGTGCGCGAGACGTCGCCCCCCAGCTCAGCGTCGGCGACTGCACCACCACAGGCGACCGCGGCTCCGACCTCCACGGGTACGCCACTGCATACTGCCCATTGCCCCGAAAAGCGCCTCCATTCTCGGCGGCCCAGTGGAGTTGTTGTTGAGCCGCGTGCCGTCGACACACTGCGTGATAGGTCGCGAGCTTCTCCTCGAGCCACAAAACCCCGTGGTCGCATTTCTCCGCAAGGTGAGTGCGTTCTCCCACGACTCCACAGGTCTCACGATTGCGACTGACCTCGAGTGTGTCTTCCTTCCTCTCTGCAGCTCTTCCGTGGGTCCTCGTCGTGATCTTGGGGTGGGTCATCCTGAAGCTGAACGCAACGCTCGCGCGCATGGAGTTGGCGCTCGTGTCAACAGAGCTGCGCGTCATGGAGGTGCAAAAGCAGGTAGCACGGCTACACGCCGAGGGTGCAGTATGCAGATGAGGCAGTCTTCCCTCCCCCCTCTTTGTTTTCTCTATTGGCGTGATAATTCCCACGCGGTCTGGAAATTCATTCGTTGCTGCCACTCGTTCAGCAGACGCACCGCGAGGAGATCTGTGTGGGCTTGCGTCGCGGCCACTCCAGGGTGTTTTGCTGGATCAGCATCTCCACCGCTTGTGGCGGACATACCAAGAGCTTCCTCATCGTGTAGCTGGTCGATCTCGGACTGAAGCGACGAGAGCAGTCTCTGGACGGTCTCCAAGCTGGACTGGGACAGCGGGTTCACAGCGCAGACCACATCTTGTGGTAGGGACTTGACCACAGAGTAGAGGACGTCGCGGCTCATTGTTGTCGGTGTCGTGGCCGATGGTTGTGTGGTCGCTACGACTGCGTACAGCGGTCGCGCGATCTCGATCAGCAGCGAAGACGACCGAGGATCGTGTTGCACCTGGCGTAGGCATTCCTGAACGCTCGATCCTCCGGACAGCAAGATGAATTGATCTGCTGGTCATACGCACACAGTGAGCAACACGCAACGCATATTCACAACAATTAGTCACCGCAAACAGCATGCACGCACCCTGGGAACCGGTCTCTCGAACCGTGGTCGACGGGATTGCGTTGATCTCGCCATGGTTCTCTTTGAGCGAGGACAGATCCACGTCGACGTCTCCGATGGCTTCCGACGAACGTAGCTGTGTGCTGAGATCTGCGTGATCTTCAGCCTTCGTAGGCGATGCCACTTGCAGCCACAGCGCGAGTCTCAGCGCATCGCGTCGAAGGCCTGGCGGGATCTCGACGTCCACGCCGAGCGTGACGCTCGCCTGAAGCGTGCCACCAGCTAACGAGGCACGCGATACTCGACCAACACGCGACCACGAGCGGAGCGGAAGCCGCGCGGAGCCGCAGTCGTGGACGCTCACGGTGGCGCTGGCCGCAACGCTTTCGAGCTCCGCTAGGTCGTCGCTCCCGCGAGACTCGATCCCCACATTCACGGTCAGTCGAAGAATCGATGTCGCGCGGTTGAATCCTTTCACCACGAGTTGATGCAGTGACACGGAGACCGGCGAAGTCTTCAGTCGCGTGGTGGAATCCAGCGTGGGCGCTACTTCGTCTCCTCGAGTTTCTTCGCCATCGACTGCGACGACTAGCGGCATCATCTGCATCGCGTGGCTCGCCTCGTTCTCAACGCACGGTGGGCGGCACTCGAACCGCGCGGCGAGCAGCTCATTCAGCCAGGCGGCCATGTTCTTCTTCTCGTTGCTGACTCGTTCAAGCCGCCGATTGCGCTCGCAGCCCACACGAAGCCGCTCCTCGAGCGACTTGGTCAGCACCTGCAGCTGCTGCTCGGACGCGCTCGAGTGGTTTGTCGCCGCGCGAGCCGAGCCATCGAGATCTCTCTCCCGCTTGTCGATCTTGACGCGCTCTATGCACTGGCCTCCGTCTTCGTCGTGCTTGCCCCCGCCGCGCTTCTTGGACGCCTTCTCGTCCGAGCGATGCTTGAGCCTGTGGCACGACGACGTGGCGTGGCGAGCCGCCCCCCACTGGTTCACAACTATGACCGACTTGCGCAGCACGCGCGCGAGGAAGTCCGTTTGGGTGTGTGAGTCGACCTCGTTGAGCAGCACCGAGCAGCTCCGGTTCATCACGTCGTGAACTGGGTCAACGCGGAGAGCTGCGCCAACGAACGTAAAGTCTAACAGACACAACAGCCACACAACGTTTCAGAGCCGACGCATCACGAGACGATCCCTTTCAGTCTTCTTCTCACGCTGCAACGGAGCCAAGACGCGCTGCCGGTCGCCCATGGCGTCGATGGACAGCACGTGGAAAGAGCGGTCGGCGTCCGCGCACTGGATCGCGACGACAGCGGGCGACACCGAGCCATCGACGGTGCTGAGGCGATTCGGCATGTGCAGTCAGAACTCAATCGGACACGGCGCCTGCGTGGGGGAGCACAGCGTACGTACATGGAACGTGGCGGCCCCGCGATGACGTACGAAGCGAGGCAGACATCGTTGGAGACCACGTACACGGTGCTGGCTGAGGTCCCGATGAGCGCGACAACTGATGGATGCAGCAGCACGCGCTTCGCGGTAGTCACGGGCTCCCTGCTTACCACGCTGCGAGACGAGACGCTCACGAACGCACACGCCGTGATCTGTTCCCCGGCGGCGACAGGATCCACTGCTAGCCAGCGAGAAGGCAGGTACGCGCACGGCGCGATGGTGGACGAAGACGCGGCGTCGGCAAGCGGCAGCGTCGCCCAGTGGCGGACCTCGTACTGCGAATGCCTGTACAACAGTCAACCTGAGACGTACAGTCTCAGCGTAACTACCAGCTCAGTTCCAAACCACTCACCACGCCATCGGTGAGTTGTCCTCTCGTGCATCCTCGTCTTCCGTCGCGGTTGCCGTCGTGTACTGCAGAAGCAGGTGCGGCTCGGGCGTGGCGTCGGCGTCCACTAGCTGGCACGACAGCAGCTGGGCCTGGTCTGCCTGGGGAAGCTTCACACCGGTGCGAGTCACCGCCAGCGCGTACTCTCCGTCGTCCGCGAACCGCATTTCCAGCAGCGTGAGCTCACCGGATGCGGCGTCGAAGGCGACGACCGCCGGCCCGTCGACGACGTGGAGCTGGAGAGACGCTGCGCCACCGGCGACTGCCACGTCGCCCAGCGGCTGCAGCTCCCACTGACTATCCCCCGATCGCAGTATAGAGAACACGAGCAGACGCGTTGTGGCCTCGTCGCCTGAGCGCGTGGACAGGTTGCCGTCACGGCGCACGCGCTTCGTCGGCCGCTGCGGATCCGCGCCATCGGTCGCGGATCGGAATACCAGCAGCGTCGCAGGCCTGCGCAACAAGCAGCACCGTGTCAGCTACTGTATAGAGAACTCAACTGGCAGTTTCGCTGCCGCACATGGCCAATTGCCGGTCCTCGACGCGCGTTGCGGCGACCAGCTCGGCGTCGTCGGGCAGTTGCACGGGTGTTCTTACGGGCGTCTGGACGCCGCTGCGCACCACGCGCTGCGCTGCGTCGACCGCGAGCGCGTGGCCTCGGATCTTCCCTCCTACGTGTTCCACTGCGAGTAGCGTATCGTCTACAGGGACGACGCACCAGCGCATCGCGCGCGGCTCTTGTTGAGGTCGGCGATCCATTTCCACCGCCGGCTTTCGCGCGCTTCACGCATTCGAAGCAAAATGTTCAATTCAACAGTTAGGAACATCGTCGTGGTACGATACGATATCCGGCAGAGTCAGACACGGACGGATCTGAGTCCGTACCCGCTCAAGATCGAGAAATGGCAGAGACGCGAATGGCGGGAGGGGAAGCAAGGTGATGATGCGAAAATCGCGTTCTGCTGGCCATCTGCGGCACCCACAGTGGTCACGGGGGCCCGTGATGATGGGTATTTGGCGGTTGTCCCTGTGGCGTGCGCGAGAGAGCGCCCGCGAGACGGACGCCAGTTGGATGAACCGCCGACGCCAGATGATGATCCGCATTGTCGATCCGTATCCTGTGGACGGCGCGAATGGAAGATGCGCGCGCGCGAGAGAGAGTTTTCAGCACCAGATCTCTCACTTCGTTTGCGTTGCCTCGGCATTTTTCCATTCCGCAATTCTGCGCCTCGTGAGAGAATGACTTCCCCAGCAACCACGACCAAGATGGACAGCGGCGACGAGTGGTGCTACGTGGACGACGAGGCCGGCTCCGTGCGGTGGCCCAGCTTCGACGAGATGGAACTGGAGATGGAACTGGAGATGGAACCCGAGCCAACGCACCGTGAGGAGCTACCGAAGCCAGCGACTACTGGGCCGCGCGAGTTGTCAGCGGCGATCTCCGACGACGAGGTCGACGTGGCCGCATTGCTCTGCGCCTCGAATGCGCCGTCGATCTTCTCGCGCGACACGACCATGGCATTGCTATCGTCAGCCCATCGCCGCTACGTGGTGACTGGTGTGGCAGCAGCTCCGAAGACGAGCACGCGCAAGCGCTCCGTGTGCGAGGCGTTTGCCGCGCCGTCGCGACCGGTGCACTCGGGCTCGTCCTTTGCCACGCGGCTTCGCGCCGCGATGGCCTCGCAACGCCATGTCCGAGTCGAACCGCGCTACGCCGAGACGACACCAGTGCTGCCAATGACATTCGACAGGGGCGTACAGACTGACAGCGCGGAAGCGGAAGCCGCGCCCGACCGAGCGTCGCGGGAGTCTACTCGCCTGGAGGATCTTTCCTTCGCGCTGAGCCGCAGTCTCAGCCTGTCGATGCAGCTCAAGGCTCGATCTAATGCAGTCGAGCGCTTGGATATCCGTTCAATGGCGCTGCAGACTCGGCTGGACCGGCGCGATGCCGAGAAGATGGAACTGAAGAAGCAACTGCGCGTCGCTCAGCGCGGTCTCCATATCTCGCGCAAGCGGAGCGAGCTCACAGAGGAGTACGTCTTTTGCGTTGCAGAGGCTACTGGGGGTAGCTGTAAACTAACCCAGCATGCCGTTATTGATCAGGTACCAGGAGCATTTGAAGCGCGAGATTGAGCAGCTCCGCGCGGAGAAAGGGCCGCATCACCAGCGCATCGAGGTGCTGGCAGGCGGTTTAGACGCGGAGGGAAAGAGCATCGCAGAGCTCGAGCAGCTTGAAGACTCGCTGGGAACCGCGATGGTGAAGGTCCGCACAGCACTCCGCGCCAAGTATCGCGAGGCGATGGGCGTTGAGATATCAGCCGTTGAAGCACCACCACTGGCACCAGCGAACCGCAAACAGTCGGAGGAGGCCTGTGTCGTGTGTCTCGTGAAGCTCGCCTGTGTCCGTCTCGAGCCGTGCGGCCACCACGTGGTGTGCAGCGTGGCGACGTGCCCAGTGGACCGCCAGAGTATCCAGGACAAGGTGCTCACTCACGGGCTCAACGCCTACACGAAAGACCAGTAGACTTGGGATATTCATCTCTACTACCAGAAGAGGGTCGGTTCGACCCACACGAATATAGAGGTTCTCGTCTCGTGCCTCTTTCTCAGTCGTGCATGCTGTTGTAGAACTGCAGGAGCTGCTGACGGTTCTTTTGCGCCTGCAAATCGTCCGCCGTTTTGCTGAGCTTGCGCTTGATCTTCTTGCCCGAGATCGCGCTGCGCACAACGTCCGAGTCCGAGTCCGAGGCCGAGTCGGATGACGACGACGACCCACCGTGTTTCTTGCTCTTCTTCTTCTGCTTCTTCTTCTTCTTCCTGTCCTTCGAATCGTGGCGTCTCTTCTCTTTCTACACGGCGAGTTAGCGACCGACAATCGGTCTGATCCTCCTGACGCGCGCTGCCCGCACCTTGTGATGCTTTGACCGCTTCTTCGCCTTCTTCTTCGCGTCCTTGTGGCGTCGCTGACTCTCACGATTGCAACCACTGCTGTCGCTGTCGCTGTCGCTGTCACTGCCACTGCTACTGGCACTGCGACTGCGATTCTTGGGACTGCGGTGCCGCTTCTCCGACCGACGCATCGATCGAGATCGCGACGTGGAACGCGAGCGCCGCCGTGTCGACTCACGCCGTGGCGACCGCGAACGGCCACAACGAGCGTCACTGCACACGAGCGGTGGGCTGTCAGATCCCTCCACATCCGCGTCATAATGAAAGCCGCACTCGCACCTGTCTCGCGTACTGCGGCTGTGACTTCGGCTGCGTCTGCGGTGCCGCGTCGACGGCGACGCCGACCGCGAGTGTCTCGCCATTTCCACCGCTTCATCCGCACCACCATATCATCGCGTATGATCCACAGGCCACGCCATCCCCGCTAGAGCGCGTCAGCCGCCGCTAGTCCACCCGTCATTCCACGCAGCCTCGCAGCGTGCTCACCTCGTGAAGCTTTCCCCCACCCAGCGCGGAAAATGATCCACTCGCGAGGCCACTCACTACATGTCACTCAGACGAGGTATACAACGACGTGGTCCACACAGGTGGGAAAATCCCTTTATTGAGGTCGTCTACTGTACGCGTCCTTCGTTAGGATATTGGGCTCTTTAGCGCAGCCCCTTGAAGCTTCCCCCGAAGCAGAAAGCTACGCCGCCGCCGAAGAAGCAGCAGCTGCCGCACGCCACGACGGAGCGCCGCGTGACGAAGAGGAACGAGAGTCTAACCCTGCGCCCCTCCCCCCCGAAAAGGGTCTAACCGCAAGCGAGCATGAGCGTGTGGCTGGTGGCCGTGCCGAACGACAGCGGCCGCTCGTCCGAGACCACGTTCCTCGAACTCAAGGCCGAGACGGCGTCCGCACGCCACGACTACGCCGGTGCGGCGCGGGCCATGGAGGATGACGATGGAGTACGCGTCTAACGGTCTATTTTGCACAGAGTGCTACCGCATGGAGCTGCCGTCGGACCTGCTCGTGGGCACGCTCGACTCGCTCATGGTGCGTTTGGAGGGTTACACGAGCGTAACCCATGGAGAAAACACAGAACTACGTGTACTAACTACATGACGCTCCAGGCGCTGAGCGACGACCTGAACCGCGTCGACATGACCGTCGAGAGCGTCGTGCGCAAGATCGAGCGCCAGTTCCACGACCTCAACAAGGAGAACCAGGCGCTGACGGTCGACGGCGTGCCCGTGGACCGGTACCTCAACTACTTTGCGTGGGACGAGGCCAAGCACCCGCACCGCCGCCCGCTGCCCGAGATCATCAGCATTGTCCAGTCGGTGCGTACTCCCCCCACCCACCCAGTGGTTCAGGTGATGGAGAGAGAGTGTACTGATTCACGGGTGGTGTCGTCTCGCTGTTGTTTTGTGGCAGTCGGTGGGCAAGATCGAGGAGGAGCTCAAGCAGCTGAGTACGCGGTACACGGAGAAGAAGCAGCAGCTACTGAGTCTGCAGAAGAAGAAGGGGTGCGTTCTTGTGTGTGTGTTGTCTGTGTGGATTGACTGGTCTAACGAGCTGGTGAGTTGTCGTTAGCGGCAATCTCATGGTGGCCAACCTGAACGACGTGCTCACGCCCGACATCGTGTCCGCGTCGGACTTTGTCAACACCGAGTACATGCAGACCCTCGTGGTCGTCGTGCCCAAGTACGTTCGATCTGTTCTCCGCTTGCGGGATCTTTGCTGCTGCTGGTCCTAACGAGACGCTTGCGTACGCCGTGCGTTAGGAACCTGGAGGAGACGTGGCAGAACGACTACCACATGATCGGCGACCAGATCGCCGAGTACGGCCCCAAGGGCGCGCGCGGCAGTGTGCGCGGCTCGCCGGTCGTGCCGGGCTCGTCGCGGAAGCTCGTCGAGGAGAGCGACGCGTGCGTGTACACGGTGACGGTGCTCAAGGGCCAGTACACGCCCGGCCATCTCGATAAGGACGGCACGTTCGAGCAAGGCGCGATGCACGACTACGTTGAGGACTTCAAGCTGCGCGCGAGAGAGAAGCGGTTCATCGTGCGCGACTTTTCGTTCGACGCGACGTCCCACGCGTCCAACGAAGAGGCCATCGCCGAGCTCGAGGTTGAGGTCGACCGGCTCTGGTCGGGGCTCGTGCGGTGGTGCAAGGCCCACTTTGGCGAGACCTTCATCGCGTGGATGCATGTCAAGATGATTCGCGTGTTCGTCGAGTCGGTGCTGCGCTACGGGCTACCCGTCAACTTTGTCGTCGTCATGTACCGAGTGCGTCACGCGCTGCGCAGAGTATGTGGTGGGTGGGATGGAGAGACTGACTGACGGTGGTCGTGTGATGTATGTGCAGCCACACAAGGGCAAGGAGAAGAAGCTGCGCGCGATCCTCACCAAGAAGTACGCGCACCTGCAGCCGTCGCAGTTCTCGGGCGTGGAGGAGTCGACCTCGGGCTCGGCGCAGGCCGAGTACTTTCCGTACGTCACGAACGCGTTCAGCCCGCTCACCACGGGCGTGTAAGAACACCGATTGGGAAGCTGTACACACACAAACACACACGTACGCGTCTCGGCATCTCATCGCGATGGCGATTCTGTGGGGATCGACACGAAGACGGAAATCCAAACGAGAAGACGAGAGAGCGAATGGAGGAGAAGAAAAAAGAGAACACGGGTTTGCGTTCATCCTCTGACATGAAGGGACCCCACGTTGCGTTGATGCATCTCTTTGTGCATTAAGTACGGTAGCTCGCCAGGATCTGTGCAGCACTAGGTTGGCGTCTCACTGACAGCCGCAAACAATCTCACATCTGCGGCGTCAGTTGCGGGTCGCCATAGGAGCAACGTCCGAGCGCCTCATAGCGTAGTATTAGTACACGTGGTGCGGCAGGAGCGTGAGGCTTTCAATGGAGTTTGGCAGGGCCTCGTGCAGTACAGAGCGATTCGTATAGTGACGCGCACGAGAGATACAGAAATGGCCAGTAGAGTGATAGAGCCCATGCAGCTCCACGGAGAACGGAGACACGCACTACTTACTGCTGCGTGGGCAACTTCGGGCCGCTGCCAGTCGCGCCGCCCGACGCCGTGGACTGCGTCAACGCAGAGGCCGAGGTGAGCGCAGATGTCGGCGAGACGTCGCTCAAGTCAAAGCTGGACTTGCCGGACGTCGCGCTCATACCGCCGTAGCCGCCGTTCGTCTCGCTGGAGCTCATGCTGGTGCCGGCCTTGGTGATCTTGCTGTCGGCCTCGCTGATCCCGCCGCTGCCTGACGGCGTCGCGGGCACCGCGGACTGCATCGCCGATGATGATGAGGGACCCGCCATGGTGTCAGACCCACAGAGCTCGCTATCGCGGTTGACGTGAGGCGTCGTTGGGTTCTCTGCTGACGCTACTGTACTGTACTGTACGAGTTCGCGTGTCCTTCGCCACGAACAGCCCGACGTCACACGTGGTCGACCTGAGGCGAGGCCTGACAACGCCATGGCTTGCTGTGATGCTGCAGCTTGCATACACGCTAGGTGGCTGCCCTCACCCCCTCACTTTGCATTCTTCTTCACCTCCAAGACCCACCCACCCCGTGGGCGGCACTAGTGCTAGTTAGCGCAGTGTGGGTAGGTCGACTGTAAACACTTTCGTTTTTGTATGTGTGTGTGCAACCTACGTATACTGACTGGGAAGGCAGCGGAGCGGGGCACATTCGCGTGGTTGTGCGCTCGATCCTATCGTTGGTGGGCATGCGACGCCATCAGTGGCAGCTCGTTATCCTCGGATACGAACAAAAGACGCGGCCGCTGCCGTCTAGTCCCAGCCCGGCGGCATCGTCGGAGATGGCTGGACGCCGCCATTGCCGTCGTGGCCGTCGTGGCCGTCGGGGCCGTCGTCACCCCACCCTGGTAGCATCAGCGACGACGGGTGTGCGCCTTCGTCACGGTTGTCGTCGTTCCACCCCGGTAGCATCAGCGACGACGGGTGCGTGTCTTCGCCACGGTTGTCATTGTTCCACCAACCCGGTAGCATCAGCGACTGGAGCGAGCGGTCGCTGGCACCTCGCAGTGACGTCGATGGGCCAGTCGCAGCGTCGGCAGTCGCGGTGTTACCCGATAAAGCTTTGCGCGCAGACGCAGCATCGTGAGTCTCACTCGCGGACACGGACGGAGCGACCTGTGTGGCAGCAACGGCGACTGCGAAAGAGGCGATGGCGCGGACGATCTTCATTGGTGATGGTGAGAGAGTGACTGAAGTGACGCGTGAGAGGATTTCGGGAAGTGAGGTCTTGTCGACCATCCTGCCACTGGTGAAGAGCGGTCGCTATGGTCGAGGTGACGAGACCCAGCGACTAAGGTTCCACAGCAGGAAGAGGGGGGGGGGGGG